>JAAGKR010000561.1:1996-36262 GCA_011419295.1 Clarias macrocephalus | reverse complement strand
GTTTATAGAAATATGTGTAAATGTGCACGAGTGTGCAGGTGTGCAGTGTCCATAAGTGTCCATGTATGTTCAGAATGAGTGCAAAAAGACAAATGTCCATAAATGTGTAATGTGGGGGGGAAAAAATCATAAAATAAACATGTTTCAGTTTGTACAAAGCAAGCAAATAAACAAACAAACAAACAAACAAACAAACAAAAACTGGGTACAGTACAGTATGTACATTCAGTTTCATATGTTTCTTATGCAGTAAATTATTATAACTGAAAAAAAAGATATAATAAATATAACTGAAAGAAAAATAATCTAATGGTTTGGAGAAAAGGTTGAGAGAAAAATTGTGGTCTACTGTTTATGGGTATTGACCTCAAGCATGTCATAATGCGATATGATTTTCATTAGCAGTTTTCATACAGTTTGAAAAAGTCGTGTATCGGTGTGCAACAGGATGTGAAGTACATGAAGAATATATAGCTTAATTATACACTCTCCGGGCCACTTTATTAAGTACACCTTGCCAGTACCGGGTTAAACCCTTTTTGTCTTCAGAACTGCCTTAATAATTCATGACATGAATTCAACAAGGTTCTGCGATCATTCTGTAGCAATCACTGCAGATTTCTCGTCTCCACATCCATGATGTGAATCTCCCATTTCACTGCATCCCAGAGGTGCCCTGGTGACTGTGAAGGCCATCTGAGTACAGTGACCTCATTGTCATGTTCAAGACTACAGTTTGAAATGATTTTTTAGCTTTATGACAGGCGTGTTATCCTGTGGTCATAATGGGAAGGATATGGTTAGGCTGTGGCATTTAAACTATGCTCAAGTCATACCAAGGGCCCAAACTGTGATAAGAAAAACATCCCCACCCCATCAGATATAAGGCAGGGTCTTTAATGTTCTCCAAATTCTGACCCTACCATCCGAATGTCACAGCAGAAATCAAGACTCATCAGACCAGGCAATGTTTTTGCAATCTTGTGTTCGCCAATTTTGGTGAGCCCATTCGAATTGTAGTCTCAGTGTGCTGTTTTTAGCTGACAGGGGTGGCACCTAGTGTGGTCTTCTGCTGCTGTAGCCCATCTGCTTCAGGGTTTGACATGTTGTGTGTTCAGAGATGCTCTTCCGCTTCGGTTGAAACGAGATGTTATTTGAGTTGCTGTTGCTTTTCTTTCAGCTCGAAGCAGTCTGGTCATTCTCCTCTGACCTCCGGCATCAACAAGGCATTTTCACCCAGAGAACTGTTGCTCACTGGGTATTTTCTCTTTTTCTGAACATTCTCTGTAAAACCTAGAGTTGGACACAGTAGATCACAGTAATCACTGTAGATCAGCAGTTTCGGAACCGACGACCACACCCGTCCTGATGCTCAGTTTGAACTTCAGCAGGCCGCCTTGAGTGCGTCTAAATTGAGTAAATGGATTTGCTTCCATGCGATTGGCTGATTAGAAATGTGTTAAATCGGTTGACATAATGAACCAGTGTATACACAGTACACCAGTTTGTTAAGTACCTGAAGTACTGAATAAAAAACTTCTTTTATCTGCATAAGTTTTCTTATGAAAAGTCAGGATTTACCCTTGCAGCACCTGGGAACCTATAACTTTGAATCTTTATATGTTGGTGCACTATAAATATGTACGTGTGTGTTTATAAATTGGAATAAAGTCTGAACCAAAGCCGAATGCGTGGCACTGAATGTTAATGTGAGGAGGCTTTTGTAGGCAGACTTTCTCAGGCTCAGAAGCGATCCATTAAGCCCGAGTCTATGACAGGCTCATATTGTCCAAGACAACCGAGCACAAGCTATTTATTTGATATGACAGGCATTAATCTGGAATGGGAGAAATGATTGAAGATCTTCTCAAGTCTAAATTTGTAAAAAATCTCACACTCTGGCAGCACCCCAACCCTGCTCATACTCTGTGTGGACGTTTGGGTTGCAGCAGACTCTCCTTGTGCCAATATGTGCTTGGCCTGGGTGACCTGGTACGCATATGGATTTCCCACTGGCCCCGGCCAAATCATTAAGGTTTAACAAAGGGGCTAGGGACGCTGTACATTGCCGAATAGCTCTATAGATTGAACGGCATCTTGGAATGGTCGCACTGCATCTGTCTACCAGATTCTATATATCTGTGCGTGTTAAAAGGATTGTCACACTGAAGCTAGTGTTAGATTGTGGTTTTGTGGTTAGACGAAACTAAACCGGAACGTGCGTATCTTACATGGTTAAAGTCCACAGCATAGTCTGACAAGAATACTTCATGCTCCTAAAATCATAAAACACAAAAGAAATATGCTCAAGGAAACATGGAGTTAATACAGAACAGGTTAACACAACAGGTAACAGATCAGTTGTACAGTATGGCTGGCATGGAGTCAGAACTAAAACCGAAACGAGAAGCATGTGACATCCTTTTGTTATGAGAGTGTGATGCAAAAGGTGGAATGCATTGCACGGAATATCTCACAAACAAACACCGCTTTTCCATTCTCTGACATCAGATAACCCGAGCCAGGTTTCCCGAGTGCTGGTTGCCATAGAGACACTAGACCTGAATGACAATGCTCCAGAGCTGGACCGACAGTACACGACAGCCATGTGTGACTCCGCCTCCACCGGACAGGTGAGCTGAATGGTCGAATCTTTTCATTAGAATTAGAATTTATACATTTTACAGATGTGTACAGTTTGAGAAGGCTGGCTGTTGTTGAAACACAATACGAGGAATAACACACACAGGGGATATGCTGTCCACACTAACATGATAAACATTTCATTTTTATTACATCTTATTAATGAACATTATGCTTTTTGAACATTTATACGGTGGTATCCCAGCATACAAACATTTGCATGGTGAAAATTTGTGTTGCGAAACACATTAACCCATAGGAAATAATGTAAATGCAGATAATCCGTTCCAGCCACCCAAAACACAGTACCAATATTACCAATTCCCAACACTATAATCATATTTGTGCATATAAAAAAAAATATATATATATATATATAAACATACTTCGCTTGTCTTCCCTCTGACACAAACCGGCTTTGAATGGCTCCTGGACGTACAGTATGCGCAACTGGTTTGCCTCAGTTGGTTCCCTCATATGCTAAAAAATTCATATCCCGAGGTTGCACTGTAGTTGCTCAGCTCTGAATCTGCGTTCCATGACACGACTGTATTGTTTCCCCTTCCTGAAGTTACGTAGTATATCGTGGAAGACGTTCCCGGGTCCAGAACTCATTTCTTGTCTTGTCTTGTCTTGTCTTCTTGGTGTGTACCAGCAGGTCTTGATCTCCCTCATCTTCCTTTAAGTTTAAATCCTCCTTTTCCTCTCCTAATGTCAGCCGTTAGATAAGTCTGTTCCCTAAATTATTCTGATTTTATCAGCTATTATGATTATTAGAATAGCCAGCGCGTGACTTGAATACCCGACCCTTGTTCAGTACACCGTAATGTTTTATTTTACTTTTAATCCAAATCTCTTCAACCATCGCTGTTTGCCTTCTCACCCCCCACCCCTCTCCCCCCACAAACTAATTGAATAGCTATTCCACTGTTTGTTTGTGATTTGCCGCTCGTCTCCCTGTGTCATGATATTTTCCCACATGTTTAGTTTTTAATTGGGTCTCCATGCCCATCTGCTCCAATTTCTCAACACATGTCTCTTCTCAGACATTTAATCTGCGCTCGTTTCTCGAGCTCTTTCCCGACTTCTAACCGGAGCCAGACTAGACAGGAACATTTTACGGACTTCGGGATGTACCGAGCTGCTAATGTGACTCGACAGTCTCTTAATCTTCATGCATTATGGAAAACACACACACACACATGCACAAAAAAGGCTTCCCCTGGCACAGTGCAACTGTCCTGCCAGCACAAGCTTCTGAACCACTTTACATTCGTTTTTCTATCCAGTGTATCCCTGAGGTGTGAGGAAAGATCCTTGATGCAAGATGTTGATGGTTATTTCAAGCCTAAGTGAGTCTGTTGGGCTGGAGGTATTCTTATCCTTATGGTCAACTTGGGATGTGTGTATATACAGTATAGATACTTCAAAATGTTCAGTACTTCATTAATTGATTGATTGATTGATTGGTTCATTATAAGTATCCGATCCCATTAACACTTGGGATGAAACGGGAGTTCATAAGATGGGAAGCCAGACTATTTCTGTACAGAATCACACACCTATGCACACACTCATTACTCACACCCAGGGACAATTTCACATAAGCAATCCACCTGCCAGGATGATTTTGATAGGTGAGAGGAATCCAGAACTCATGCAGACCTTGTAAAAACACAGCACAAACAGGATCAAACCAGCACTGATGTCGCCCTGGAGTTAATCATCATATACAGCACTTTACATGACTTTATCTCAGTTTGTGGAAATACGTTGATTTATGAGGGTTAATGCTGGCATGTGACTTTAATATCTCTCTTTTTATCTTCATCTTACTTACAAGGGGTGTTCAAGTCAAACCGGGAACAAAGTTGTGAAAGTGTTTGGCATTTACAGAAAACTTCAATCACAGTACAGTGATGAGACTCTTAACCTCAGGAAAACATTTGAATGGTGAAAACATTTTGAGGAAGGCAGAACGTACGTGAATGACGATCATGTCTGAGATGGCCACTGCAGTTGTTACAGAGCGGTCAGGGAGCGGAATGCCTGATCCTTGCAAATCGGACGCCAACTTAACTAAGAGATCTGTACTGTATGTGGGAACTGTACACACTAACAGGAACTTGATAGGGCTATGAGTTATTGCCACATCCCACTTACAGTCCTGACCTTGTTCGAAGCTAATTAAGGAGTGTATTCAAGGAGTTCCTGGAGGGCCATCATTTCAGACAAGAAGCAGTGGTGTAGTGGTGTAGTGCTTAGCACTGTCGCCTTGCACCTCCAGGGTCCGGTTTCGATTCCTGGCCAGGCTCGATTCCCGTCTCTGCGTGCATGGAGTTTGCATGTTCTCACCCGCTGCTTGGTGGGTTTCCTCCGGGTACTCCGGTTTCCTCCCACAGTCCAAAGACATGCAGATTAGGCTGATTGGCGTTCCCAAATTGCCCGTAGTGTGTGTGAGTGTGTGCCCTGTGATTGATTGGCACTGTCCAGGATAATACAGAAGAGATTAACTGAAGAACACAGGATAAAGTGGTATAGATGATGAGTGATTGAAGGAGAGCAAGGAGCGCAGTCATGGCTCCGGCGTACTGAGAAAACTTTCTACCTTGATATCATAAAAGCCCAAGTGAAATGTTGGGATGAGTGCATTAGTGTAGCAGGGGATTATTATTATAGAGAAATAAAGCTTGTGTTTAACTCTCATAACAATTCATTGTTATTCTGTACAATCAAAAGTCCAGGTTTGACTTGAACGCCCAGAGTATTTATTATTATTTTTCATTTACTGCTTGCGTGCTTCACTGCTTTTCTTTGCCACGTGTCTTTTTTTCCTCTCAGGTGGTGCAGGTGTTGAGAGCGATTGATAGAGACGAGGGAGGGAACGACAGCACAGTCTACTTCAACATCCCTCCGGAGTCCAGCGCCGCACTCAACTTCAGCATTAGAGAGAGCGGAGGTGCGCCGTTGTTTTTCGCCCCGTCTATTACTCCTGCTCTCACACTCTTCCCTACTGTTTTTTTTTTCTTCTCTCTTTCACTCCCTATATCTTTTCCAGTTTCTCTTCTCTGTCTTTCACACCTCTTTTATACTGTATATATAATTCAGTCTGCTTTTCTGTTTGCCGCATTGTCTCTGCTTCTCCCGTCATCATTCGTGTCTCCGGCTTCTTTGTGCACAGCTACTTTGTTTGTCTTTGCTTCTGCCTGCCACATATATCTTCTCTCGGCGCTTAGAGAGGATATGCTCTGGCATTCTCCATAGCATTCAAACTCAATGGTCTGGACAAATGTAGTCCCAGAAGCAATGGAATTAAACTTCACTTGAATGATTTCAGTGGAATTAAATGTCTATCAGGGTTTGAGCTTAAAGCCGTTTCTTTTTTTCTTTCTTTCTTCCTTTCTTTCTTTTTTTTAAAATCTAACCATCTATCCATCTCTCTATGTCCTCTTCCCTCTTTCTTGTTTGTCTGTTTTTCTCCAGGTCCCACCGCAAGCCTGGTCCTAGTCTCGCCGTTACAGGCGCTCTCCCGCTCTTCGACGTCCTCTCTGACTCTTCATGTTCCTCTGGTCCTCAGGGACGTGTCGTCGGGTCTGACGAGCACGGCGACGGTCACGGTGTCGGTGTGTCCCTGTTTGCGAGGAGGCGCTCGAGCTGGGGAGAAGGAGAAGCAGAGTGATGCGGAGTGGGAAAGGGAAACCGTGTGCCTACCCCAGCACTCTTCCCTGCCTTCTCCGGGTCTCAGCACAGCAGCCCTGCTGGCAATTTTAGCATGCGGGGCGACGCTTTTGGGTATGACCATGAAAAAGATCATGTAATGACTAGTCATTTGTCTGCGCGTCAGTCTGAGTGCTTCTTGTTCTAATGGCCTGTTGGAATCATTTTCTCTTTGGAGCACCCTGCAATTTTATTGAAAAAAAAAAAAACATATCAAACTACAGACAGTATGTCTTCCATTTTACAAATGACAAAAAAAAAAAAAAAAAAAAAACGGATTTTTTTTTTCCCATTTCCATTTCCCTTTTCTCTCTTTAGCTGTCAGCGCTCTGTCTCTGTCCCTGCGCAGACAAAAAAGGGACTCGCTTTCTCCTCTTGAGGAAGACGATGTCAGGGAGAACATCATCACGTACGATGACGAGGGAGGAGGTGAAGCCGACACCGCCGCTTTCGACATCACGGCGCTCCAGAGCGCCCCCCACAGCGCTCGCCGGGGATACCGAACCTTAGACAGTAGGAACATGTGAGTCATGACCGGCTGAATTCCTTCGCAATATTCGTCCTCGTCCCTAGCTGTGCACTTTGCTAGCAAATATGTAATGTTATGTACATCAGCATAATATTTGATCTAACACTACAACCTGTTTCTGTTTTCCCCGAAAATATCAAATCAGACGCCTCGCTCAGCGTGGCCAGGATAAGTCACGGACCTACAGCAGCTGGGCTCAGTCCGGAGCGATGGACACCGGACAGTACCCGAGCCAGACTCCTCTTTATGGTCGCTTGTGTTACAGCAGCCAGACCCTCCCTGTGCTCCGGCGGTCACAGGGTCCGTATGACCCCGGCCTGACCGAACTGGGATATCGGTTTTCCAGCGGCCAGGCGGATCACTCCCTTGTAATCCATAACCAAGGTGCCATGGTGGGGCCTCTGGAACCAGGAGCTTTGTATGTGGGACCCAATGAGGTGGGAAATAGCTGTAGAGAGGGAGCTGCATCCCAGGACGGAGCCGCTGCATCGGAAGAAGGAACGCCACAGAAAAACGATACCAAGGAAGATTCAGGCAGTGATGCCCAGCAGAGCCAGGATCTAAACTGGGTAAAGAGAATCATCTCCTTTTTTAGAATAAACAGCTTGCTTGTTCCTATTTTAGTTGTACACTTATTTTTACAATGACATTTAAAGAGTGAAAATCTCCCCTGGACACCCTGAATATTAATGCGCTTTAACCGTTTAATTACTAGCGCTCTATTTTCACTTAAGCCCCAGTTGGCACCAGTTGGAATTAATGTCTAGCTAAAAAAAAACAAACAGCAATGCAGCAGCACTCCAGTCCTTTAATCTGTCCAACCTCCGACCTTTGGTCAACACCACCGTCATGTTGTACATCGCTTACTAAGCACGCCATCTTCATCCTGTCTTTGACCCTGTGGGCTTCCCGTGTCCGCTGTTCCTACACTGGCTTTCTCATTAGCTGCCAGAAGCGCTTGCTGTTTTCTTTTAAGCCACCTACCAGTACCAGTGAAACCCTTTCCTTTGTCTCCTCTTAAAAGTCATAGCAAGTGCGCTAACGACGTCTATCTGTGACATGGAATGAAAACACAGCACCAGGATCACTAAATACATGTTTTAATATAAAGATATTTAAAGTGTTTCAGGTTTGATGTTTTTTTTTATATGTCTAGAAAACATATATTAAGAGGAGAAAATCAATAATTTATCGACAGTGAATTTATTTTATTTATGGTGAGTAAAATATAGTTTTTTTTTTTTAATGTAAAAGCAACATTAAACTGAAAGCAAAGGGAATTGATCGGCGTGCAAACAAAAAAATTAGAAGGTAGTACCTGTAGCAATGACAGTGTGCTCTTATGTACCGTCTCATATCGTATTTCAATTTACAGAGCTCTCTTAAGCTCTTCAGTTAATCTCTGCTACAGCTTTTCTTCTCCTCATAAAGTCCGCCTTTAAGGATTGCGTTGTACCAGCTGTGCGCTCCGTATACACATGTTTGTTTGCACCTGTTCAGATTAACTATTAGTCTCTCTGCTTTCTTTTACACTCCCCATCTTAACAACCCACATTTCTTCCTTCTCCTCTCCATTCTCCTTCCTTTAGAAGCATAAGATCATCCTGACCCACTTTAACCTTCCTGGTCCTCCCCATCTCCGACAGGTGCAGTCAGATTCGGCTCCAAGGGAACTGGTGCTGACTCGCTCAGGCTCGCTGGCCAGGCCTGGAGTTTCAGGTGGCTGGTTGTGTGATTCAGCGACGCTGCCCATGGCAGGACGGCGCTCCTCACGTGCTGGGCTCTCGCCAAAAAAGAGTGCAGCTGGTTCCGCAGATGGCACAGATGGAGCAAACAACGGCATGCAATCTGTCGGACGCAATTACACCACCGGCCTGCAGGGGGAGCAACAGAAGGACTATACGGGCAGCCTGAGCCGAGGAGGATTGGAAATGGGAAGTAGTTTTGTGGTAGCAAGGCCAGAAGGGGGGATTCCCCTGTGCGTCCCAGAGGGCACAGGTTTTATGGCTGACTGGCGGGAACGGGTGGGTGTCGGGGCTTACACCCTGGGCAGGAGGGATATGATGCCTCAGCTGCTGCCATACCCTGGGCAGGGCCGAGGGGCATTCGGAGGTATCCTGGGGTATGGAGGGGCATGGCCAACAGCGCCTGAAGCAGCAGGAAGGGCCGTGCAAGGAGGAGGGGGCCAGTCCCTGGCCTTGAGAGTCGGCGAGTTCCTGCGACTCCGCCTCGCGCAGGTGACCTTCGATCCGACGCAGCCGCCGTATGACTCGGTGCAAGTGTATGGCCTCGAAGGCACAGGGTCGCGTGCTGGGTCGCTCAGCTCCCTGGAGAGCGAAGGAGAGAAGGAGGGCAACAAGGAGGAGTGGGGTGGTGGGCTGGAGGAGTGGGGTCCACAGTTCCACAAACTAGCCCAACTCTTCCAGGAAAGGGAGAAAGAGATAGAGGATGAAAAAGAGAGCAAGCCGGAGACACCTAGGAAAGTAAATGATAAGGGGAAACTGGAGAGAGAGGAGCAGTCTGAGGATGAGAGAAGGGACAAAGACTGAGAGGTGGAGGTGGGATTATGGGTTATTGGGGGGGGGGGGGATAAGTAATCGCCAACCAAGTAATAGGCAGAGAGAGAGAGAGAAAACATAATTGGAACAGACCTGCAAAACAAACGTGGCCTAAATAAAGAGAGAGAAAGAGAGAGAGTTGTTGAAGCAATTTAAAGCAATATGTGTAAAAAAAATAATAAAAAAAAGCATAACAGTGAGCACAGAAAGAGAGACAGGAAATGGTTTGTTTCTCTTCAGAGTGTTTACCATTCTCTAAGTGTTTCTGTCAGGAGGTGGGGAGAAATGCCCATAGAACCTTTTATATTCACAGACTGATAGAGCGAGTGAGTGTGTGTGTGTGTGTGTGTGAGAGAGAGAGAGAGAGAGAGAGAGCTGCAGGTGAATTCAGTGATGTGTTTGGGGCAATGTGCAAGACAATAAACTGCCAGGGAGTCTGTAAAAAAAAGAAAATAATGTGAGGCTGTCACACCACAACTGATAAATAAAGGAGTACGTAAAGGTCAGAGATAAAAGTTTTGCACTAAAAGTGCTGAAGTAATTTAGTCTGTTCATGGTGTTGGCCAAATTTTTATAATGGAAATGGAAAAATTTTGGACTGATTTTACTTTCTTTTGATGCCTTTTCAATGCAAAACATCTCGACTTGGATTTAAGACGGACTCGAAGCTATACGTCATGAAGGAGTGAAAGCAATTCACCTTCGCAGAACTGGATATCAACTGCCATGTTCGAAATCTAAAGAACGTTCACGTCAACGGGGGCTACAGGTTAGGGTGTGATCTACGGTAGGGTCGGTGTCCCTTTGCTGGATCCGTATAAGGGGTTTTGGAATCCTTTACAACAATTTGATGCCTCGTTTCCACTTTATTATAATTTTTTTTAAGTTGATTATTTGCATTTTTTAACACAACAATGATTTGCTGATTATTTTCAATGAAGTACTGACTAACTCTGGAACGATTGCTGAATTTAATTGGCACAATTACTCAAAAAAACAAAAAAAAAACAGAGCAGGAAGCAGGAGTCTCAGCTGGAATGCACTTTTATATGTGAAGCTCAATAATAGATATGACGATACTGTTGTTGTTTTTCCATATAAAAAAAAAGATCAATATAAATATTCTGACATTGTATGTAAATGTAAATATCGAATATCATTGTGTAAAGTGATTGCTGAGTACTGAGTGAGTACCGTAGTATTCAAAATAACAACATGAAACGTAATTTAAAAGGAAGCTAGAGGAGATAAAAGATTCAAATGTCATGATGGATTACAGCACCGAGGGATAAAAAAAAAAAAAACACACACCTGCAGAGGAATAAACGGAAGCAAGCGGACTTGTCTGGATTATTTCGGATTAACTCTACTATAGGGCATCAAGCCTAACTGGAATCTAGAACTGATCCACCTGACTGCGCTGAAGTCTGAAACTAAGGAGCGTCTGAGGATGTTTTGAATGCCCTCAAATGTACAGAATTTCAACAAATCAACCATAAGGATGGACACTTGGATGTAGCCATTTTGTTTTCCATACTCATACTGTACAAGGGTGAAAACACACATACACAAACGGACCACACACACATACACACAGGGTTGTGTTGTACAAGAAGAATACAAGTAACAACATTACCAAGTTTGAATGTTTTATTTCTCACTGGGAAATAAAATAATATAAAGCCCACTCTTATTGGGTATGTAACTGTGGCTGTCAACCGCAGATAACTCCGTAAAATAACTTTTGATATGTCAAAAACTGAAAGAAATTCCAATAAGTACCAATGAGCTACAGCTGTTTTAGACAGCAAGGCGAAATTAATGAATGCAGCCACAATTCACTTTAACCTTTCTTGATGGGAGCCTGGTGCCGACACCCAGGTACCGGCCAGGTACCAGGAGCAGCAAGCCTTCAAGTAATTCCCATAAGGAAGAGGCACTCTTTATGGATACTCTTCTTATGGGAAGGGGATATCTGGCCCTTCCCTACGGCAAGGTGATAACGTTCACCAACAGCGTGCCAAGCTCTTAAAAAGAGTCTTTGGTCTGGGTACAAGTTAGATCCTGAACAATACCATAGATTGTGCATGGTCGATTGACTGATTTGCAAAAAATTCAGTGACCTGACCTTGGGCTGAAGTCCTGGCCATGCCAGTCATGCCCCAGTGGGCTAAATGCCAGAGGATATGGGTCTCCCACTTTTTGTTGAAGCGATTGTTAGTTTTTATTGCGTCTTGCACAGGATTTTAAGAAGGGGCCTTAAGGGACCTTGGTAAAAGAAAAGATCCCAATCTAGACTTTTTGGATAATGAGTGGACAACTCTTTCAGCATGGTCCAGAGATGCCATTCAAGCTGGGTCCACCATATACAGAATAGCATTCACCTAGGCAGGTTCAAGAGTTGCTCTTGTATTCAGGAGTGTTCCTGGACTACTGGTTAAGGCTTATTTAGGTCTTGTGGGTTTTGAAGGGTTGCACATATACAACAGCATGGATTGGGTCAACCACACTTGCCATTAAGCTTTAACCAGGTTGGTAGAGAGTCAGACTACAGTACAATATATCCTCGCAAGCGTGTCCCACCACAAGGAGCATGATGTTGACCAACTCCCCGTATCTACAGAATTTCTGTAAAGTGTTTGTTTCAGTGCTAGCAGTATAATGGATAATGTTTTGCCAGTGTATGCCACATGTGATGCAATATCATAACGTTCCCACAAGAACATCATCCATCTGTGTGGCTCAGCCTGACCTGTTAGTAATCCATCATATTAGCTAAAATGTGCGCCCTGGCCCTAACTGTCCATATCCTCCAAAAAAGCACTCAATAAAACCTTTGCCCTGGAAAATAGTGAATTCCTTTACAACTAGTGCTGTGCAAAATGGTGCATTAGCGCTGTAGGATGTATACTACTCTCCGATTCTCATCCCACTTGGGCTTCTGCCCTTTTAAGAGTGGCTGTCACAGTTAGTTTAGAGCAGGTCGATGGCACGTGTTTTGGGATGTTGCTGAGTCAGAGAGCAATAAATAACGCATCGTTTGGTGGAAGGAAAACCGTATAACCCACAATTTAGTGGTTCGCTAGGCAGCCACCTGAAGTTATGACTTTTAAATTAATTGTAAACATGTTACTCGTACTTAATTAAACTTCTTAAAGTCGAACTAGCACACCCAGATAATGCCGCTGGGAGTTGAGCTACTCCTTGTGCATATAACTCAATTAAACACAGAAATCGGCCTCAACCGTCTGCGCGTGCTTCGCAGTTCCCAACCCAGGCGTTGACCTGGAACTCGAATAAAATGTGTTACAACAGAAGAAGCTGCTACCAACAAAGTGGTGTCATCTGCTTTAGCATAACGCCATAAACACAAGGGATAGCATCGTCTCATATGTACAAAACGTAAGGATTTCACAGAGCAAGTTTTCAAAGCTCCACACGCTACCATACTAACAGTCGGAAAGGGGAACCCTACCGCCACCTATTGTAGCAGAGTCAGACATACAGTACTTCCATCAGTAACTTGATTCCCCTGAGATTTTTTGGTTACATTCTGAGAATGTTTTTGTTAAAAGTGAAAATATCTTGAATATCGCTGCATTTATGGATATTTTCTTAAAATAAGATTACAAAAAAAACTAATATTAAGCTTATTTCTAATTATATTTAAAAAAAGAAAATGAAACAAACATTTCTTGCTCTCTTGGCAAATAGTTTTGTTATTTTTAGAGTATTATTTTATTTTTTGAAAGAAGAAAAATTCTCTGCCAACAGAACAAGAACATTTTCACTTACAACTGTAGAACCTTTGACCAGAAGTAAGTATAATAATTTAATATATCACTTGTTGTAAACCTTACTCTAACTCACTTACCGTCCATACCGCTTAATCCTGTATACAGGGTCACGGTGGGTCTGGAGCCTATCCCAGGGCACGAGGCGGGGTACACCCTGGACAGGGTGCCAATCCATAACACATGTACACATGCAACTATCAGCAATTTGGGAACGTCAATCAGCCTAATCTGCATGTCTTTAGAATGTAGGAGGAAACCGGAGTACCCAGAGGAAAGCCACCAAGGACAGGGAGAGCATTTACACCCCATGCACACAGTCCCAGAGGCGGGAATCGAACCCGGACCATGGGGTTGCAAAGCGACAGTCGTAATCACTAAGCCACCATGACAGGCTTATTGTAAACCTATTCTAAGAAATTATAGTTTGGCTAGATTCAAGAATATTTCACTTGTTGTGATGTCATTTTTTACAGTCCAATTAAGTGGCCTATTGGAGCTATAACCATGTTGTATGCAAACATAATGAGTAAGTCTGAAATCCAGCTAACCGGGCAGACCTAATTAGCTAATAATTTAATAAGCTTTCATATGTGGTATGGTGATACCATGAAATTTGGGGAAATAGGAGGGGGGAAAGGAGATGAGAATAAAACCAAGCTGGAATACAAACGGGAAACTTTGTGAACGTAGCCAAATCAATGCATATTGGCTCTGTGGAGTGTTTTTTCATTAACTGGAAAAGCACTCATAATGTACAGTATAAAACTAATCTCAGAATGACAGACCAGATGAAAGGAGATGGCCGCTTCATAGGACAGGATAACTCTGAAAGTAGTAACAAGGTGCTTAGAAGGACTTGAAGGAAAAACCACGAGTGATGGAAAAAAACTGCGTAATAGGGCACACTGTGTCTTTTCAAAATGCGTTGGGGGCAAGTTGCTTTTTTTGTGCATTGTAATGAAATACGATACTGAATACATTAAGGAGGCTATCGATGCTTTTTTTCTGACCAACCCTGACCACACACACACACACACACACACACACACACACACACACACACACACACACACACACACACCTCCTCATTGTCCTGCGTGATCTGATTATTAAGTGGGACTTATTGACTCAGAGCCACTGTGACTGGGCCAGACCAGAACTAGATCCACTGTATTGGTGTACAATCATGATAACGGGTAGAGGAGGAGGAGGCCGAGCCACTTCACCCCTCCCATCTTTTATTCATCGAATACATTTCATCACTTAATCACTAAACCATTTCATTTCAGTTTCTTTGCTTATTAAAAGCTGTATACACTTTACAGGATTTCATACATGAGCAATACATTTGTAAGAGCGTAATTCATTTGTCGGTATGACCAGCGTTGCGGTTTGGTTGAGATTGCCGGGAGAGGAAGGTGCTTTAAGGCTCTCCATGTTTCCAGCCACAATGGCTCTGCCTCCTTTTTTTTTTTTTTTTCCCACCATTATTGATCCTGCTCTATGCAGAGTAATATTCAAATCTCACGATGCCATATAAAAGAAGTCTATTTATTATATTATTCTGTTGTATTTTCTCTTTTCTTTTTTGTAAATTTGAATAAAGACCTATGTTTTGAGGTTTTGTGTGTGCGCGTAAATAAATAATTTCTTAAATAAAACCGTTTTTAACCGTCCCTCAATGCGCCCCTCGTTTTTTCCCTTCAACCCCCCGCTCCCCCCGAGTGTGCATCCTTAGACGTTTTGCATCGGCATGGAGTAATGAGAACCAGTTACTCAGATCGCTTTGGATACACTCCAGGCAGTGTCAATGCTGGAAGACTCCAACAGCGAACAGTATGTCCACTCCAATCTCCTTTCTACCAGTCTCTGACAAACACTGAACACAAAGTCGATAATGGAATGGCGGAAGGCATTCAGAAGTTTAAATAAGACAAACATTGACTCGGAGAGCGTAATGGGAGATGGGAATGCGAGTCAAAAGAATTTTAACGTCATCGTTCATTATCTCCATCATCTAAATACCGCTTTCACCCTTTGATGCTGAATGATTTGACAGCCTTGTTGCGAAACTCAAATTAGAGCTGACTTATTAAATCAATTCGTACGTGTTGACTTCTGAGTGGGTGGGAGCCAGAAAAGAGATATCAAAATAATAAGAAGGAATTAGAGCACTGCAACCCTTTTAAGATATCAACAGTGTCGGTAACAATCAATAAAACGTGTGTGGGTGTGGCCTTACACAAAGTGGAACTGCTGTTATTATTTTCCAATAATAATTACATAATGTAATATAATTGCGCTTCCTCATGAAGTAAACCACAGCAAGTTAAGACAATTACATTTAATCTATTTACATTTACATTAAATAGTGTGGAACATCTGTGAAGCAAGTTGATTCTGGCTATAATTATTGTTAAGAATTTTCACCATTAATTGGGCAACGTTATTGAATTTGAAACACCATCGGTGTTAAATTGTTTCTAAAAGTCTGATTTACTCACAAAAAAAAAAAAAAATGGACCAAAAAAATGGATCCAAAAAAAAGATGCTGGACCAATGTTGACTACATGACATTTGGATAACGTCCTGCAAGGTTGCAAATACAGTTTCCAAATGTTATTAACAGCTCACTTTATTTTGTTTTATTTCTTTAGTTATTTAGGCAACTAAACCACCCCTTGTTGCTAATACTAATGAATTTCTTCATACATAAAAAAATAATTCTACAATAAATAAATAAAAAATACTCAACAATTACAATTTACAAATTATTATGAATTATTATAGATTATAATAATATCATTATAACTTATTAGTTTTTTTTTATAAAACTTTTTTATAAACAGTTATAACATATACTGTATATGATTTTTTTGATTAACAAAAAAAAAGGATGGGCATTAAGAACACACTGTAAATAGACATACTTCTTTACAAGTGAGAGTGTCTAAATCTTTAAATTTTTTTATTGCACATAAAGTATAAGAAATAAATTATTAAAATCTGGAAAAAAAATTGCCAATAGAAAAAAAGTTGTAAAAGTTATTATTTAGAAATTGTCTAGGCTTAATAATCGTATTAGTTGTAATCATATACAGTATTAATTTTAAATTGTAAATCAATTCGACAATACATTTTCACTTAATAAGACTTTTTTTTGTTTTGTTTTGTTTTTTGCAGTCCATGTACATGTAGTACAGGTTTGTGCCTCTTAACATTCGACATCCGTTCTGTGTTATATTGAATATAGCAAAATGTATCTACACTTTTTTAAAAAAACTAAACAAATAGGAGATGTTAAGCCTACTTACAGTATATATGTTTTACTACATTTTTAAGCAGAAAACTTTGTTCCATTGACAAATACTTTCGCTAATTTTCTTCTTGCATGAAGCAAAATTCTCTGCCCATAGAACGAGACATCTCCGCTTACAATGTTAGTGACATTTGACTAGAAATTAAATAAATAATCTTAGATTTGTTTTGTTGTAAACTTATTTTAAGAAATTGTAGATAGGTTTGACTAGACTCAAGAACATTTCACTAGTTAAGATGCCATCTTTGGCAGTCTTCTCCTCTAGAACACTACACTTATCTTGCTGCATTTGGGAGATGGTGATATAATCGCTAAGAAAACTCGACAGAGAGATGAGCCTTCAAAAATCAAGAGATGCACGAAGGCTCTGTGTCCTGCAGGAAGATCTTCTGTTTGTTACAGCCGGTTACAGAACGTCTCAGTCTCCATGTGGAATTTCTGACCTCTGAACAGATGTAATAAGGGCAGACGAAATGTGAGTGGATTTTACGTGACATAAATCCTATAAACAAATGGTTTATATTCTCTTGTTGTGATTTTGTAGTATTCCAACATCTGTGTTTTTTTTTTCTAACTCTAAAACATCATTGGCACAAAGTCATGTTTTGGGTGGACAATGTCCGAACCTATTTACCAGATGTGGTTAGTCATCCAGCGTTAGGTTTTCCCTGGCAGCTGTTTGCAATGGTTAATTTCCTTCAGCAGACACTTTTCATGTTACCAAGGATCCACAAAGACCTCAATGTGAAGTTACGTACTGTACAGTATGGATAAAAATACATCTGACCAGCCAGAAAATAGAATTCAATTCCATAAAGCATTTAGCACCTTTTTTTGGTACTGAAACGCTACAGTAACATTTAGTCGTGGAATTTCAGTGCACCGTAACCAGCTTTCTTTTTTTAGAATAATGAGGCTATTAGTCTTCCCCTCAAGCCATTTTGTATTCACCTAACTATGCGTTCAGTCTCAGGAGGAACATAAATGCATGCAGAATGTGTGTATATCTGGTGCCTTTAACTCTCTAACGCTCATGCACACGTGCGTTTACTACTACAGCAACTGATACCTGCTCTGCCTTATACCCTGACCTTCACGTTTTCTCCCTCCCAGTCATGTCTTTCATTCCTGAGGTGAAGCGGTGAGAGAGTGCGCGCATATTCAGGTACTGAATGTACAATGCAGGACAGGTGCACTGCTGTGTGTTTTCTTTTCAATTCGATTCAATTCAATTTTATTTGTATAGCACTTTTAACAGTTGTCATTATCGCAAAGCAGCTTCACACAATCAAAAAAAATTATTTACGTTTGTTTGAAATGTGAACGTGTATGAATCCTGATGAGGACGACAGTGGCAAGGAAAAACTCCCTGAGATGGCAAATAGGAAGAAACCTTGAGAGGAACCGGATTCGACAGGGAACCCGTCCTCATCTGGGTGAAACAGAAAGCAGGAACTGATCTGCATTCATACTGTGTGTTACAGCAGTTGTTAACAGATGTTAATTGATATTAATATGGAGTTCAAATCATAAATCCATAAACGACCTCCTGGATTGACGTATGATGTGTATTTTGTCACTTAGTGCCTCATGCACGTGTGGAAGGTGAGGATAAGGTGGAGCTGACACGGTCAGGTCATTTAAGGTCTCCAACTCATACAGTACAAGGCAGGGAAGTCATTGATGATAGGAGTTAGAAATGAAAAAACGATCTATACCTCACCTATCCTGTGCAGGGTTACAGCGCACCTGGAGTCTATGCCAGGAAATTTTGGGCACTAGGATGGGTACGTCACGGATGTGGTGCCTACCTATAGCAGGACTCGAGTTACACGGACCAGATGCGAGATTCAAACCCCCAACCCGGCTGTGCTCACCACTAAACCGCAGGGTCTCCATACAGTGCAAGGTACAGTAATACTCAGAGAAAATCCTACGCAGGAAACCAACAGTTGAATCATACAACTTGATAAACATATGACTTGATAGAAAACGACATGAAACAAGCTGTATGAAAGTCTGTCTAGTAAAGTTGGTCCACTTGGTGCTGTCTTGGCAGCGCTCCCAGACGGTTATTTTTTAGTCCAGGCTTGTAGATATGTTGATGAGATGACCTCTAAAAGTGGATCCCCTTAAAATCAAACAACAAAATAATATAATACGACGGCTTGTTTTTTTTTGAAGGTTGCTCCGGCTTCTAGAAACTGTCATATCAGTGCAAGAATCAGTGTAAGAAACTGACAGGCTGGGCATTTCCTATAACTGGAGGGATACATCTTATTAATAGAGTCAACATTTATTTCTTAAAAATAAATCCATACTTCTAATTGAGGCGCAACCGTTCCAGACATGCTGATGTAAATATAAAGGAAGACACATTTCAGATCTGAACTGCATGTGTTGTACCATCTACAGTACATACACGCTAATGACAGAACATACCATGTTATTAGCTCTGGTTATTGGACTTTCTTTTGGAGTGCTGGGTCTCAGGTCATCTCCCAGTAATTGATTTCGAAATGAATGGGTCCTCCTCCGCCTGGAACTAAACCGGTATTGATATATAAGTTTTATGTGCGGGGAATTATTCGGACAGTTGTTATAATCAGAATTAATAGACTTCTTGGTTGCCTGGCTGAGCAGTGTCCTCCTCGCTGACAAAGCTGCAAAGGGGTTTCCATTTCGGTTTTTATGCTGCTTTTTGAAATGGTTTGGAAGAGTTTGTGTAAAATAATCAGCCATTACATACAGTGATGACCTAATATTCATTGGGTCCCTTTTTTACCTTCAAAACGCCCCAGACCCTGAAGATACAGTATGGTGTGGTACAGTATAAGACACCAAAGCGTCAGTAGCTGATTCTTGTAGCTGCGAGGTTGGGCCTCCAAGGATGGGTCTTGGTTTTTCCAGCAAAGCCCACAGATGCACAATTGGTTAGAGAACTTGAGCATTTGGTGGCCAAATCACCGCCTTGTGCAACTCCGCATCTGGGAATATTATTTCCATGAGGGGGGTGTACTTGGTCACCGACAGTGTTTAGCTAAGTGGTATGTGTCAAACATAACAAGGATGTCGAGAAGCACAACAATAAAACTCACCAAACATCAATTCAATCAAGCTTCTGTGGGATGTGCTGGAAAAAACGTCACCACCTCGCAGCTTACAGGACATAAAGGATGCAACAGAACACCCTCACCCTCAGTTTAGTGCAGCTCAGTTTCTATGCAGTTTTGATGGCAAAAGGGGAACCTACTGAATATGGTGGTGATAATGTTAGCGTATGTATGTACTGTGTATCATACATGTGTACAGTATGTTTCTTTAAGGGGAAATATTATGGAAAATCTATTTATTTATTAATTCATTAAGAGCATTTTTAGACTTTCAGATGGTCTCCAGTGTGTGTGTGTGTGTGTGTGTGTGTGTGTACAAACAGAAAGCATAGAAAAATACATTTCCTGTTTTTTTTTTTTTTTTGGTTTTGTTTTCTTATTCCATTTCTGTCTTGACCAGAGGGAGCTTAAAACAAGCAGATTCGATCCCCCTAATGTGACCTCATAAAAGGAAACCCTTCCCCGGCGTGTTGCTCTGATCTGCTGTTATGTCAAGGGGTGTGGCTTGGCAGTAGATCATTTAGAGCATTGGCACTAAAATGGCAGTGGAGGATTGAGAAGGAGAAGGTATAAAAAATGCATTATCTGAGGAATATTTGAGCTGAAGCATTAACAGACACACTTTGGAGGAGCTCGTGCTAACTTGATTCAGAAATAGTAAAATATGGGCTCTTTAATGAATGCTGACATGCTGCCCTGGTTACTTTCATTCTGTGTTGATGTTTTTCGGTGGAACTGTTATATCAAGCTTTACTGATTATTTAGAACAGCAAAATATTCTCTTTTTACGCTGTAAACACTATTGTGATCTCCTTCTCACACTATTTGTTTAACACCTTTATGTTCAAGTGCTTTTTTTCTTTTGCTCGGATAAATCTTCTGCCAAATAATCATAATTTTTTTATGGTGAAGAGAATATATTCCACATGGCTATGTATATGAAAAACAGACAGCTCTATATACAGACCAAGGCCTGTGGTATTGGCTCATCTTGACATGAAGAATCAAATCTACATTTGTCTGTAAACGTTCCAAGCAGCCTGACAAATCGGATTTTACTGCGCACCATCTAACCTCGGAAAAATGATGCGGTGCACGGTGTAGCACAAAATGTTCACAATCAATAGTTTCAGTTTTGCAATACCCACAAGGGCCCATTTTTATCTCGTGATTCATATTTGTGGTCCGTCCGGCCCTGAGATTACAGATGATCGGGTTGTTCGAAAATAACACGGCGGATGTTCTCTCGATCGAAACAGGGTCGGTCTCTGAAATAACTCAAAGCTTTAAAGTTTTCGAGGTAATTAAGAGACAGGTGAGTACATGCCTTGACTATGGATTGTATTTTAAAAGTGAATGCAAAATAGGTACAGAATTTTGCAAGAACTTACCCCACGTAGGGGCAATTTATCATACCTACTGTACATTTATTATTTTAAAATAATAATAAATAGATGAAGGAAGAATCCCTAGTTCAATTTTAAACTTTGTGTATATCATCAATAAAATTCTGAGATGAGAGTGAGACACTGTTTAGGAGTACGGCGGAAAATCTTACCTACAGTAAAAAATCCATAGCATCTAGGCGAAATCGTTTACCGAATAAGTGTATGAACTGTTTACGGGAAGTGCGAATCAGTACTGTATACAAGTAGGAAAGTGAAGTCGGAGTGCACAAGCTCCAAGCAGATTACCCACGCAGCGAGAGCAGTAAGACTATTTTTGGTAATTGTTTCCTCTATTCACTGTTATATAAGCAATTTAAGTCACTTCTCAACAAAGGGATGCGTGGTCTAAAAAGAAACGATGCTGTAAATCTTCCTAAATACTAGCGATGGGCATAGAGGAACGCAAATAATATACGAGACGAGTTCACTGAAGCACTAAAAGCTTCGCACAATGAAGATTTCGCAAGTAAATTGTTCTCGCCTTGTACTATTGAAACGAGTGTCACATTTTTTCAGGGAGGTGAACTGAAGGAGCCGACAGCGCGCTCGCTGTTCGCTTTGCCGAGGTACAGCAGGTGAAGATAACCACATACTCCATAATTAGCCTGGTGAATAATTAATGCGGCAAGGCAGCGAGCGAGAACCGCAGGCCACACAGTCCTGCACTCACATCAAGGCAAACAGCCCTGTGGATATGAGGGTAGGTAGATGTTCGGCAGGAAACCGATACCTCATTCTTTTTGATCCGTCCGGGCTGATACAGAGACACATTCCCCAGGCTATTTGGTGAGAGCGTGCTTTAGTTTTATTTGTAGGCAGAGTTAGAGGTCTTGACCGGTAAAGCAAAGGCAAGAGAGTTAGTTAAGACACGTTCAAGTGATTGCAATGCGATATTGGGCTGGGGGTAGAGAAATCGGACTGCAGGTCCAGCACTATTTTCTCTGTTTAATAAAAATTCACTGCATCTTTTACATCTTCCGACTGCTTGCCCAGCTGGAAAGCGGAAAATTAAATCTTCATTAACAATCTTAATTAGCCTTCGATCTCCCTCAGGTAAGTCGACAGAAAATCCATGCACGGATAAGTTGTGAGGATAGAAGGTTGGAGAGGGTGTTATATGGGAAGCTTAAAATAGGGATAGTTAAAGGAACAGCAAGCACGGAATGAAGCTGTAAGATGCATGGAATATATATATATATATATTTTTTTTGAATCGATATATTGAGTTGCAATTGATGGAAACGTCTTTGCTTGAAAAAAGAACACAGGAGAGGCAGTCATCACAGAGGTGGCGACTACACCATGGTAATGGTGCTCAAAGTGGGGGTTCCATGAAGCATAACCAGGATCTAGATGATTTCAGTTTCTCCTTCTTCTTATTTTTTGGATAAATTCCAACAACCCACCATTATCTATGTTATTACACAATATTTATGATTAAAGTTTAAAGCATGTGACTCCTTCATTTGTGGCTCGAATGCATTTAATTCAAAGCGCATGGTTGACATGAACAGGAATCTGAGGCATCATCAAGTAAAGGCTTCCTGAAACTGGATAGAAGATCTATTACCTGGTCTGATTAATTGTTTTTTGCGTTGCCGATGGTAGGGTCACGCTGCAAAAAGGATTCCAGTTGGACTCAAACTGAAAATGTTAAATTAACACTGGTGTTTTTTTTTTTTTTTCATTGTGCACCGTCACGCTGAAGTGGGTCCATGAATTCATCTTGCTATATTCCGCATTACAAAAAAAAAAAAAAAAAAAAAGACACACAGTGGGGAAAATAATTATTTGATCCCTTGCAGAGTTTGCCCACTTAAGAAGAAATGAAGGGTCTATAATTTTTTTCACAGACTTCTTATAAAAGATAGAGACAAAAATCCAGAAAAAGCACATGATATAAAGGTTATAAATTGGTTTGCATTTTAATAAGGAAACTACTTCTATTACTTGGTGGAGAAACCCTTGTGGGAAAGGACGGAGGTAAGATGTTTCCGGTAGTTGGTTATCAGGTTTGCCCATATCTCAGGAGGGATTTTGGTCACTGGGCAACTTGAAGTTTCAACTCCCTCATATATTTTCTATAGGATTAAGGTCTGGAGACTGGCTACGTCACTGCATGACCTTAAAGTGCATCTTTTTGAGCCACTCCTTTGTTGCCTTGGTGGTATTTTTTGGGTCATTGTCATGCTGGAAGACCCTTCCACAACCCATCTTCAGGTGGTTCTCATCCAAAATTTTACAATAAATGTCCCCTTCCACTGGCCCCTCCATAGAGCAAACCTGCTTGTACTTTTAGCAGAGAAACAGCACCAAAGAGTGATGGCTCCATCACTGTCCTGTAGGGATGATGTTCTTAGGTCGGTCAGCATTTTTCTTCCTGCAACAGAGACGAGTTGATGCCAAAGAGCAAAATTTTGGTCTCATCTGACCATAGCATTTTCTCCCAATTCTTTTCTGTTCATTGGCAAACTACAGATAGGCCTGTACATGTGCCTTCGTGAGGAGTGCAGAAGGATTTCAATTCATGGCTGTGTATTGGTTACCAATAGTTTGTTTGGTGACTATGGTCCCAACTGCCTTGAGATCAATCACAAGCTCCTCCCATGTACTGTAGTTCTGAGCTGATCCCTCAGTTTTCTCATGATTATCCTTACCCCATGAGGTGAAATCTAGCATGGAGCTCCAGACCGAAGGTGAATGAATTGGAAGGCTCTATCATAACGTTGGGGCTTTGTAAAAAAAAAAATATAAAAAAAAGCCCCCTGCTGTACTTTTTATAATACATGGTACTGACATGATCCTTTGATCAAAGTAGGTGTGGTGGATCATTAAACACTAGCAGTTCACTCAGTTACTATGGCGCGAGACCATTTAGTGCTTTATAGGTCAATAGTAGTATTTTCAAATCGATGCGAAATTTCAGTGGGAGCCAATGCAGTGTGAATAAGATAGGGGAGATGTGCTTGTGCCTTTTGGTTCTAAGGAGAGGACTCTCTCTGCTGCATTCTGGACAAACTGGAGCTTGTTTATAAACCTAGTTGAACATCCAGACAGTAAGGCATTACAGTGATCCAACCTAGATGTGACAAAAGCATTGAACTGATTTTTCTTCATCGTGCAGTGACAATATATTACTTATATTGGCAATATTTCTAAGATGAAAGAATGCTATCTAAGAAATATTATCTACATGAGCTTCAAATGAAAAATTGGAATCTATAATCACACCAAAGGTTTTTACTGCTGCACTTGATGAAACAGAAAGGTCATCTAGACATACGGTGTGATCAAAAAGCTCAATAGTTGCATGCGTAATACAAATACTTCTGTCTTGTCAGTATTAAGCAGAAGTTACTTATCATCCAGTTTCTAATGCCCTTCCCACATTCCTTAACTTTATTAAGCTGGTTTTTCTCATCTGGTTTTACTCATCTGGTTTTGCTGAGACGTAACCTCGGACGAACTGATTGTCATCATCATAACAATGGAAACAAGTACCATGCTTACAAATTATGTTACCCAGAGGGAGCATAGAGAAAATACCATTGGTCCTAAAGCTGAACCCTGTGGAATACCAAACTTCACTTTAGAACATGCAGAATGGTCACCATTTAAATCTACAAGCTGATAACAATCGGTCAAATGAGACCTGAGATGTGAGAGGGCCTTTTCCTCTATTCCTACTACATTTTCTCATCTATGTAAGAAAATACTATGATCAATGTTGTCAAAAGCTGCACCAAAGTCAATTAACACAAGCAAAGTGACCCAATTAATTTACTACTTCAACCAATGCTGTTTGTGTGCTGTGATGAAGCCTAAATTCTGACTGATAAATTTCATGTATGTTATTCCAATGTGATTATAAGCATAGCTGCTGTGCTACTACCTTTTCTAGGATCTTGGAGATAAAGGGGAGGTCTGAAATCAGCCTGTGTGATTGGACAGCTGACAAGGGTGAAGGTCAGGTTTCTTAATGGTTTAATAACTGCTGACTTAAAGAAAATTGGAAAGTACTGAGTGAAGAGTTAACAATTTTTAATAGTGGTTCAGTTATTTTTGGTACTATTTGTGTGAGAAAATATGTAGGTATAGGATCTAGTACACAAGATGATTTTGCAGAAGTGGTGAGCGAAATGAGTTCACTCTCTTGAAGCGAGGTAAAATATTCTAGGTGCTGATCTGATATGGTTAGTTTATCACCTGCATCAGTGTTTATTAAATTATCTGGTTTCAAAGCCTGAATATTTTGCCTGATGTTTACAATTTTGTTACTGAAAGGTTTATGAAGTCCTCGCTTCTGTATGTTAGTGATGTGCATGCTTCTCTTTTGCTTTTATTTATGGTTTTAATGTTAATGGTTTTAATGTTGTGGCTGAATGGTGTATTGTACTATTTAAACCTGAATTTCTTTAAAAATGATCTACAAATGAACGAGAAACGGGCGGCTAAAACAGTAAAATATATCAACAAATGGGTTTTCAAAAATCTCATATTTTGTTTTTTGTAATCTTATAATAAGAACGTGTAGCTGAATTGGGCTGGATTTAGGATATTTTCTCCCTTTTATTTAATCCCTTAAGGATAAAATACTCATTCCCAACATTGCAGTCTTTTTTTTTTCAACACTTCAGCCTGGTGATGGTGGTGCCTGTGAACCTCTTAACATGAAATCAATCACAGTTTGAACACCACAGCACCACATTCTAATGTACAGTACCAAGCAAAAATCACCTCATCATTAATGTTCCCAGTTGCCATATGTGAATCCAACATAGCTTTGGCTTGTGCAGAAATCTGTAGAAATTGTGAGCTGCCCTAACATCCAACCACCATTTCAAACACCTTTGGAGTCCTTGCATTAAAGAACAACCAAGACTCTTCTTATGGCAATGAGGATTCTACCCAGGATTAGTATGATGTTCCATTAATTTTTAAGTCAAAGGGGTCTCTTGTGATAAAGTTTTGAAACCTTCAACACTATTGACCTCTTTGTTAGACATTTTTACATACATTTTGTATTCCCCCCCCCACGAAGAAAGCAACACAATTTAGTTCTACAATGCAAAAAGCCAAAAAGTTTCTTTCTACAAAAAAAATCCAGACAATGTTTATATTAATGTTCCCTATACATCTAAACTCATCACCACATTATCCACTCTAGCAGATAAATAGTCAGTATACTGTATGTACAGCTCTAACAGTACAAGTCCAAATTTCATACGCTTGTCTTCATTTCCAGAATGTTGTTTGTCCTGAAACAAGGACCTCTTCTGAGACAAAATAGATACATTGCATCATCTGTTTGATCCAGCTTAAAAGAACAGCTCATCAAGAAATGCCAAAATAACCACAGTGCCATGTTTGCTTCTCTTTTAGTGCATCATGAACAAAAATAAATATAAGAAATAAACATAAATGCAAACAGTTCAAAACAAATGTTACAACATGATATAATGCATGAGGACAAGGTTGATTGAAAAATATGTCTGGGACAGTGTATGACAGTATTGTGAGGAAGACAAAAGGTTGCATGCAAGATGTCCCAGGAACATGTTTTTCCAGGAGCTCCATTAATGGCACGAACATGTGGAAATGGCTAGGAGCGAGGACAGGACTGTACAGGGGGTGTGGAAGCCGGTTTCCTAGCATGAGTTTAAAACCAGTCTGTTTCATATGTTCCAACACTGTGGTGCTAATAAAAAGCAGTCATGTAAAGAGCCACTATGAGATAAAACACGGGTCATGGGAGCAAACATATCCACAGCAGTCCGAGGGCGTGCAAAATACACAAACTAAGATTATTCAATCAAAGTGTCAAGTAAATGTGATGCTATGAACAGTCATGTGCTGGATTTAATAATCTACTAGGGAGTGTATTTGGCTGAGTACACTCAAATCAATTTAGTATGATTTAGTGTAAACAAACCATGATATATTCAATCTTACAAAATTAAAATTTCTCTGACAACTCAAAAATCACTTAATATTTTACAGACATAATAATTTATTTATATATGAAAAAATTTTAAGAATTTGCAGTAAATCTCATCTTTGTGAAATACTTGCCACATTGGAGACCTGGACAATCTTGGAACCGCGTACTTGAGTCTGCATGTGCCTGAATATCTTGTTTGCAATGCCTTTTTTTAAATGTCGATCCATGAATCCATTTGAAATGTCACACAACTGCAACCTACGCACACATTGAAAACCAACATCTCATATTATTTCAATGTGTAGGGCAATACACCAGTATTTATTTTCTATTAGGAAAGAATGAGATGGTTTCCTGCAGAAGTGGAAAAAAAAGGTTTAACTTACCGACCTAGTCTTTTGGAATTGTTTAAGAAATCCCATGCTGATGCTGCCACCTAGGGGTAATTTAGCCTATTTATGTTTTAACTGCAATGGGTGGCAGTATTGTACTTCTGTTAAAACTGCCACTACCATAGTGAAGCCTGCATTGAAGTCTAAGACCTACTGTATTTTTGCTTTCTGAAAAAAAAAAAAAAAAAACCCTTGGTCTTAGTAATCCACCAGATCCCCCATCAGATCTTTTCCCCATCCAGACTGGTGCTTGGGGTTTGATTACCTAAGAAGTTTAGATCAAGAATCTAGTGTATTACTGAGACCTGTTACAATGGCACCTGACAGTGGGCGCTACAGTGGCACTTTGGTAGCATAAGAATTTGATAAGGAACCAAATTGTGATGGCTAAATGCCTGAATGAGAGCGACTCCAAAATGGAGGTTGAGGACAATCCTGTAAATCGTTATCTATCTAAAGTTTCTCGTTATATTTCCACTACACCTGCTTAGGAAAATCAGCTATGTTAACGTTCAGGTTCTGGGTTTGAATCCCAAATAGTGGTAATAGAAAGCTAGTGCACTTTGTAGGGTATTCAATCATCTTGGATCACACACCAAGTAGTGCCCTTGATTAGGGGTGAGGGGGGGATTTGGGCTTCAGCCTTGCGTTAGGCAGCTAGTCAGCTTTGTGCTGTAGCTTGCCTTAGGCATAAATAAAACACCACAAAGGCATTTTGGAACAAGTTAGAAGCAATTACTAAGGGGACAATGTGTTGTATAAGATGACATAACATTTTCAGATAACATAATCTGAAAGTGCCTCTGAGCTTTTGAATGTTTTTAAAAAATTTTTTTTATTTAACCAGGCAGTTCCTCAGTCTCTCGTCAATACTGCAGACCATATTGACTACTTTGCCAACATGCCTTGACCAACAGTTAGTGTAATTAACAGTTATTAGAACACCTGAGATGCAGAGTGATAGTTAAAAGTCCCAATGCTGTCACCAGACAGGCTATTATAGACATTCATGGGTGTCAATCAGTGACCAAAAAAAGCATTAAACTACTGATCGTCACGCAAGGTAAATTAATATTGTGTTTAGGTCCAGTATAGCAGAAAGAACATGGAAGACAAATTGAATTTGAAGTTGAAGAATGCAAGAAGATCAGGAAACAGCGGGAAGCTTTCAAGTCGAGATGGAGAGGAGTACAGGAGAGCCCGGTATGACCTAAAAAAAACAAAACATCAGAGCTGCAAAAAGATCATAGTCTCAAACACTTGAAGGCCTCTACCTGCAAAACAATACACACGGCATGTGGCAGGGTATTCAATCCATCCCTAACTACAAGAGAAACACAAAGAGGACCAAAACCCAAGACATCACCTTACCAGACAGCCTCAACAAATTCAACAGATTCGACAGAGTGAACACAGATACCCCCTCAAAATCCTTTTGAAACCTAGAGGACACACACACAGGTCTTGAAGTCTTACTGTAGGCAGTTGGATTTGACGGCATGTCACCAAGAGTACTAAAAAGCCTGCGCTGAGCAGCTGGCAGGTGTGTATACAGATCTTCAACGTGTCTTTACACAAGCAGTCGTCCCACGTTTATTCAAACCTGCCATCATCACACCGATGCCAAAAAGCTGTTTGTGAAGCCGACTGACCTGGGGTTCCCAATTCCCACTTGTACAGGTGGTGTCATACACCCCGACACGACCCAGAACAACACTGTAATCATTAAATGCGGAGATGAAATGAACATCAAATTGAGGACGAATACGATTACAGGGAAATGGTCAAAAATGTTATTGTCTACGGAGAGGAAAATGACCTCATCCTCAACATAAACAAGACCAAAGGAATTCAAAAGAAACCCCACTCCCTGCTGCCCCTCATCATTAGAGGGACTGAGGTGGAGAGGCTTGACAGTCCCAGCATTGTCTGTACTTAATTAGGCTGCTAAAGAAGGCTAGACTCAGTCGTCGCCCTCTCATCCAGGCCTCTTGAACACTTATATAAAGCATCGTCACATGTGGCATGAAGGTTTGGTTTGGAAACACCACCCAGGCAGAACGGAAGGCTCTTCAAAGTGGCATGAAGGTTGAGGAGAGGATCATCGGATCATTAGACCTCTTCTCCATGGACACCTTATACAAACAATGCTGCAGGGGAAAAAAAGCACAAAGTATCCTCAGGGACATACAGTACACCACTGAGCTCACTCCCTCTGCTCATGCACAAATGCAAAAACACAATCCGGACAGTAGAATCACACATAAAGCACATTTCTGTAACAGCTTCTTTCCAGCCACAGTCACAGACTAATGACAAAAGAAATAAAGAAAGAGCATGTTTGCCCCGCCCTGCGATAATCTGTGTCTATGTATCTGGTTTAAAGAAACCTCAGTTACTAACCTTTTATTTATCGTCAAACAACAAAACGCAATATAAAAACTATGATATCAAATGTGCAATTAAACCTTAAGAAAAAGTGCAGTGATAAAAAAAGTACATCATAGTACATACAGTATAATGTTACATAGTTATATACATGTACTATGTATGTTATAGATATACATAGTACATTATAGTACATAGAAAATGTTTATTATATCTGACAGCTTCCTTCTATTCATTCTACTTTTCTTATCTTGTTCTTTTTTTTTTTTTAACTGACTCAGAGAGCTTCTGCACAAAAAAATTTCCAATGCACCCATATTGTTGGCATGTGTACAAATTTACACATAAAATCTCAGGAATCATAAAATATCACTGAACAAAATCAGAAAAAGCAAATACAGACTAATTAATGTTGACATATGGTTAAAATTGCCTGGTAAGCCATATTTTGCCTTTTTCTGCTGCGACGCCTCTAAGTAAACACCTTGTTTTATGTCTACAAAATGGTTGTTGGTCTCTGCTGCTGTGTCACTGCCATATACCTGACAGAATGAAATAAGAAGACCTTGCATAACAGGATCTATTTTGGCACAAACCGTGAAACATCTCAAATGTTAGCAGATTTACCATTTTTATTACTGTATGTGTTCACTGTTTTTTAACGGTAGTTTTTATAGAGAATATGAGTTTTCAGACACCTGTAGGCTGGGAAGGTTTAAACCATAAAAGTCATAAAAACACATAAAATTATTCAATAAAAAAAAGAAAAAGAAAATTGTTACTTTTCTTGTAGTTTTCAAAATAGAATATTTAATGGTTTCCACAGAAAAAAAAAGCAAAAAAAAAAAACTGAAGGTGTTTTTTTAAAATATGTAAAATATATATATATTTTCTGTATTACATTAAATGAATGACTTCCATAAACACCAAATTTCTATTAATTAATTAAGTAAAACTTAATGAGAAAATGATGATGCATAAATTTAGGATTGGTAAAAAAAAATTTTTTTCTTCTTTAGAATCACCAGATTAAAAAGTGTAAAGATTAAAAAAAAAAAAAACTTCTTTCACACCACAACCAGTTATTCTAAAGACAGAGAATTCTAACTTAGCCCTTATATTCTACACTTACTGTCAGTTTCACTAAAATGTTTTTTTTTCCAATGCAGGAAGAAAAAGCACAATTCTGCACAATTGCAAGCTGTGACCTTCATTTAGACATCAAAAAGCATGTAAGCAATTTAAATATTTGTAGGTTGAAAAACTAGATATGACACTATGGTTTGAGAAGATTATATACATGTGTGCAAATTGTAGTGGAGAGTGGAAGGAGGGAGGCTATTATATATAATATGTGCAACAGCTGAGTTGTACGCAGCAATCCTGAGTTTATGTGCAATAGTGAGTTGGTATGTGCAGCAATTATGGGTAGTACAATTAAACCTGCAATGTCTGTACCGTGATATGTTATTAGTAGTGCATAGTATGTAGGGTTAGACAGAGAAAAGTATTCAGTTCAGTGTGTATGTGACCAGACGGAGGCAGAGTTCAGCAAAGAAGCAGCTGTAGGGAAAAAGCTGTAAATGAACCTGTAGCACCTCCCAGAAGGCAGGAGGGCAAAGAGCCGATGGGAGGGGTGAGAAAAACCCTTTGTGATGTTGTGTGCTCTGCTCAGACAACGCTTCCTGTAAATGTCCCCGATCTAAAGAAGTGAAGCGCCTACGATGTGCCGGGCAGTTTTTTTCACTCTCCGCAGGGCTTTTTGGTCAAACGCAGTGCAGTTCCCATACCAGACTGTGATACAGCTGGTCAGGATATTCTCTATGATACAATGATAGAAGTTCACCAGGATGTCTGAAGAAAGATGGTTCTTTCTCAGAAACTTCAGGGAAAAGAGGCGCTGGATAATAAGCCAGATATGAAGAGCGTTCGAGTCAAACCAGGACTTTGTGATGAAATTTCTGGTGAATGAAGATGAAAAACCAATGAACTTTTACAGAACAGTTCAAGCACAGTACGGTGATGAGACTCTTCAAAACATTGGCCGTTCCTGGCTGAGGTGGCTCGGAGCTCACTGCGGGAATTCCAGAGAACATTCAGTGAGTGGAACGCCTGATCCTTGAAAAACAATAGATAACTCGTCACTTACTTGTGGAAGAGATGCACCTCTCTGTGCAAACACACAATCACCAACACCACAATTCTCCAACTCCACTTGCACATTACAAGAACTTGCAACATCCCCCGTACAGGCTTGACCTCGCTCCCAGCCATTTCCATGTTTGGGCCATTAAATGAGGTCCTGGGAGGCCAGAGTTTCAGATGTGAAACAGGCAGTCCGATCATGGCTCTGGCATAATGAGAAATCTTTCTACCTTGATGGTATCCAAGCACTAGTAAAATGCTGGGACAAGAGCATAACTGTAGCAGGGGATTATATAGAGAAATATAAAATTGCTATTTTATTTTATAATGGTAATGGTCTGTTATTCTGCACAATCAAAAGTCCTGCTTTAATTTGAACGGCCCTTGGAATAGAATGTAGATATCTACTTTACCAAGGAATCACTCGCATTTAAATAATTTCTATTTATCATAAGTAAAGTGAACCAAGTTCAAGTTGCCTTTTATTTTCATTTCAACCATATACAGTTCAGTACACAGTGAAACGAAACAACATTCCTCCAGGACCAAGGTGCTACATACAACATAAATTAACAACATAATTTAAGAAAAACTAACTAGATAACTAAAAAACCTAGTTGGTTGACTAGCTAAGACAAGACAGATTGACAAGACAACATAAATTTACAACATAAATGAACATATTAACTATTATATTAACTTATATTACTTAGATAGCTGGTAGTGTTGGGGAAGTTACTTAAAAAAAGTAATCTACTACAAATTACTAATTACCATTTTAAAATTGTAATTTGATTGCTGATTATTACATGTAAAAAGTAACGTTGCTAATTACGTTACTTTCAAGCTACTTTGAAAACATCTCTCACTGTGTGCGTCTGTGGTGGGCGTCCGCCTCGACCTGTTGTAACTCCTCGCTCACTCCGTAGGCTTCCTACAGAGCCAGGGCCACCAGGTTAGGCCGACTTGCGATAATTAATGTTAATGGATCTCGTGCTTTCTCCGCGAGAAAATCCTATAACCCTTCTCCTTCCGCGTTTTTTCTAAATACAGTAAAACGGCCCCTTTTCCCGTGAGACCTCGCCTCGTGTCCGTGTGTCTGTGTTGCCGCCCATGCAAAAAGAGCGAACCCGTTACAACATTAAATGTAAAACTACAAAGCTCTCAGACGATTGATTAAAGCACATGCTCGTTAACTGATGCTGCCGCGCAAAACATGATTTTTAAATGCATTTTTATTCATTTTTAAACACCACATTTGTAAGGCTAGTAACGTAACGCGTTATACCCAACTCTGTTAGCTGGCTAGCTGAGACAAGACAGATTGACATTTTAAGTTATCAGAAAATACTATCTATACTAAGCTATATATAGTTTTATAAAAAAGGGACAAGCAAAAGAGTACATGGAAATGTGCAAACAAGAGCGACAAAGCGACAACATGACAGAGTTCAATACTTCGCGGTAATAAGGTAATGAGTTGAGGTAATGGGAGGAGAAACAGTAAGAAAAAGTAAAACAAGATACCTTTCAGGCAAATAATTGAATGTCTCTGATGCACAAAGTCATTAGCACTTGCCTACCTAAGAAGTGCGAAACGTTGTATAAAATTGGATAAGCATGCCACCCCACATCATATGATGTATAATGTAATCTATAATGTCAATTCCGTCAACGAAAATAATGACAAAAAATATTCTTTTGACGACATTTTTCCTGTGACTAAGACGAGGCGATGATGAGACGCCACGGACATCAGTGACAAAATCAGCATGCGATATCGTTGAGAAAAAAGACGAGACTAAAATGTGGCTTTAAAAAATAAAAACTTATGAAACATCTGTCTTTATTTTCGTCAACAATTTTTAATGTGACAAAAAATACTTTTTGTGACAATCCGCTGCGTTACGGTGTTTGTTCATTATGGCGCGAGCGGCAGAGTTTCCCGGGTCACAGCAGTGATTGACGGGATGTTACAAGCTCAGTCATGTTTAACTCTTCATCATCACAGCAGTATTAGAGATCCTTTCAAGAGAATTTCAAAAGACTTCTCTCAAACACACACACACACATACACTCTCCGTGCACACACCTATGAGACACACACACACACAAACTGTGTGCATGGAGAGTTTGTGTGAGTATCTCATAAGTGTGTGTGCGCGTGCACTTGATATGTAGTTGTTTGAGCAGTTAGTAGTATATATATGTGAGTTTCATGTATGTGTATTCTAGTGTTTTGTGTGTGTGTGTGTGTGTGTGTGTGTGTGTGTGTG
>JAAGKR010000560.1:168728-186870 GCA_011419295.1 Clarias macrocephalus | reverse complement strand
TCTGCTGGCTTTTGTGTGTGTGTGTGTGTGTGTGTGTGTGTGTGTGTGTGTGTGTGTGTGTGTGTGTGTGTGTGTGTGTGTGTGTGTGTGTGTGTGTGCGCGCATCCTCCCTGTCCCCTCCCAGTGAGTTTGACATTCCCCAATTTCCCTCTCCCTGTCTTTGCTGCCAGGTCACCATGGCAACAGGCTAAAATGTCAATACACTACTTTAGCCTCTTTGTATGTGGAGTAGCAGTTCGATGCCAAGCCTACTGGATTTCACAATCTCTGATAACACAGCTGACAGCGGCTGCTGATCTATAAATGGCTGAAATCTGCTGCGCACCAGCAGTTCCGGTCAGAGTCTTGGTTTCAGCTCGATCCAGCTTGTGTCCCACTGCCGCTTAATCCACAGCTTTTCACTGTCCAGCTGTTCCTGACATCTTCACTGATGATTAAGTAAACATGTTCTTGTTTTCTGCACAGTGTGCTTCTTATGAATGGATTTAAGTCCTGGCGCTGGTTTTCTCTTTGTTGGGTTTTGGGTCATGCAGTTTTATCTTTCCAATGTTGTGGTTAAGTTTCCAGCGGTTAATCTTGTCACTATGTCACATCCAAGGCCAAACTGATTAGATGTGTTCTTGCTTTTACACAAAATGATCAAATCAGAGTTCCTGTAATGACCCGAAGGTCACCATTATTTAATAAAACATTGATATAAACCAATGTAATATATTTGGTCATTTCACTGCTAGAACAGCTGCCAAAGCTGTGCAAACCCTTCTGATAATCAGAATTGAGAATTTAACTTTTATGTGGCACAACATTATTTTGTCTATACAGTCTTTCTATTGAATGTTGTTGCAAAGTCTTACCAGAATCTCCTTTTTTGTGTTAGACTTCAATTAAATTTACAGCTTTACGTCTCACAATTACAAACTGCTGACATCAGCTATAGAATTATCATCGTCTCCTTTTGTATGATTTCACATATGTTTGTTATTATTTAATATCATCATCATTACTTATGTTTATTATATTAGAAAGAGAAAGAAATGTCATGTGCTATATATAACTTATTCACACTGGTGATATTGAAATAGTTTTTTTCCTTTGTCTTCTCAGAGTGCGTGTCTGGCTACCGATACTTTAAGACCTTCCTCAGCGTTTTCCTCCTCACTGTGGTTCTGGGTCTGGGAATCCTGGCTGTAGTGCGTTTGCTACTCCGTGGCAAGAACTGGTCGCTGAGGGGGCACGTCGTCGAGCAGTTTGACGACAGCAGTAAGGTGTGTGTTTGTCTGGGTGAGTGAGAAAGAATGAGCCAGATGGTAAAAATGATCATTATTAAAAACTGAAATTATGTTTGCAGTGTTCAAGACTTTTGGTTGTGCAGAATAACAGAACACAGCTATGAGATTAAAAACTCCCTTTATTTTTCTATACAACCCCCTGCTACACTAATGCACTCATCCCTGTGTTTCACTAGTAGATGGATACCATCAAGGTAGAAAGTTTTCTCAGGAACATCATGTCTAAAACCGCTGGCCTCCCAGGAACTCCTTCAATGACCAAATCATGTGAAAATGGCTTGGAGTGAGATTAGGACTGTATGGGGATATGATAATAACTCCTAACCGAGTTTCTGTAGTTAATGTGCAAGTGGTGCAGTGGGCAGTATGAGTATGTGCATTGTCCTGCAAAAGCAGAACGACTTTAGTCTTCTGTTAGTCTGCAGAATCAAAAGTCCCAGTTTGACTTGAATGCTCTTTCCTGTGACAGCATATCTGGGAGTGTTTCATGTCTTATCTAATGTGTAATTATTAAAAAGCCTAATAAGGGATAGAACTGTAGTAACATCCATTGTCTTAGCTATTTCTCTAGGAAGTCAGAGCCAAGTCACAAAAAATTCTAATCTTTAAAATATATATACTGTAGCTAGTGCAGACAGAGTAGCATTGCTAGCATTGTGTTTAGTGTATTTAAGTTTCAGATCATGTTTTTGTCATATGACCACATCTGAGACAACATAGACGTTCATGCATATGTCACTTACTACACTCTATTGCGCAGTGCACGTTTGTGCAAAACTGTGTACATACATGTGTATTATATAAATGATTTGAATTATTTTGTATCACAGAACCTATCCTATGCACCAACCCCCAGCGAGAAGACGATAACCTACAGACGCGACTGTCTCCATGAGCACCCCATGGAGATGCACGTTCACAAAATTCCCCTGCACGATATCTGTCCTTGACAGGCAGAGGAAAAGAAAGAAAGGTCGCGAGCAAGAGCAATAAGCAAACGAATGCGGAAAGCACACTCCATGTTTTTTTGTGGTTTGGGAGTTGATTTCAGTCCTTGTGCATGAGGTGCAACTTTATTTTGGTCTGTTTGGTACTTCTAGTACTATATATTCTTCATACAGCCCCTGCTATTAATTGACCTCTGCCTGTTTATGTTCTTGGATGAGCAATGGTACTGGATTTTTTTTATTATTATTATTATTAAGTTAAAAATAAGTTAAAGTTTTATTTATGTTTGTAGTGTTTATTTAAGTCAGTTTGTCGCAATGTAACACTAAGATTTCTTCCTTCAGCACTATGTCACAGCCATAGTAGACCTCAAGTTTAAGCCAGTTTTGTTTTGTTTTTTTTGGCTCGCGTTAGACTGCCATCTGGTGGGAGATTAGACATGACCAAGAAATATTTCGAATTTACAGTAGGTACTCACAATAACATACATCCCCCGGTCTTATCCGTGGACCTAGAGAACCCCCTGTCATGCAGGATTTAGTGTTTCAGAATGTTAGGTACAGAAATGTGTGTTAAAGCTGAGAAAACACTAAAATGTTCTCGACAGAAGGGTTTTGCTGGACCAAATTTGGAAATCTGTGGAATATGTGTTTAATCAAGGTACGTGGTTTCTGTGGGTCCACATTTAACAAATTGCATAGTTACTGTGTGTAAATGTGTGTGTTACAGCTATGTAGAGCATTTGATTCGGATGTAATGTACAGTTTAGTTGAGTGGGTCATACTTACAGTAATTACTGCACTTTGTTCATCTCAAATAATACTTTTCTTTGGGATGTGCTGTAAAAAACTGGAATTTTACTGTATGGGTGGTTCATGTTGGGTCCATGGTCACTTGGGATACTCTATTTCTTACGAGATGTGTGTGTGTGTGTGTGTGTGTGTGTGTGTGTGTGTGTGTGTGTGTGTGTGTGTGTGTGTGTGTGTGTGTGTGTGTGTGTGTATTTGAAAATGTGAATAGCCAAGTGAGCTGCACTTGTGTGCGTCAAACTACTGAATTCCAGCGATGCTCCATTTCCATGAGCTGATGTAGTACTGATACAGAACTGAGGTCTGTCGGACGTTCCAGTCTTTCTTTTGCCGTAGACTAGTTTCAACACTGTTTACAATCAAATGTTCTTGACACTAAGTTGTTTATTTATTGATTTAATATCATTTATTTTTGTTAATTATAGATGCTTTTTTTACTGCTTAGTAGAATATTGAAATTGAGGAATTAAGTGCCATTAGTCCATATTTCAAAAGCATTAGTTATATATAAAAACACTAAATCAGTAGATGTGTACTTGAACACAATGCAACCATTGATGGTCTGTGCGCCAGGCGGATCACTGAACAATTGGGCATTATTACTGTTCACAGCACTTTTGTTGTTCTGTTGTTTGATTTGATTTTACATACATTGTTTCAATAAAAATCCCATCACTTGCACTGTTTTGTTTTCATATTACTTAGTACTTGCTTATTAATAAAGAGAGAGAACCTGATTTTCATCAGCTGTTTCATTAATAAAACCTTGTGTAATGACAAAGCCTGTTGGTAACACAATATACAAATACAAAGATTAGCATTAAATTGTATTGTTTATGTAGGGTAAACATGTCAATTTCATGATTTATATCACTCTCACTTATTAATTCTCTATACCGCTTATTCTGGTCAGAGACACAGAAGTCTTGGAGCCGATCTCAGTGGAATCCCCGGGGCTCAAGGCAGGGTATACCCTGAATGGGGTTCCGATCCTTTGCAGGTCACAAGCATGCACATTTGCATCCTCACTCACTCATTCACCGACTACATGCAATTTAGCCTATTCGGCCTGTCTTTGGACTGTGGGAAGAAACCAGAGTAACCGGAGAAAACCTAACAAGCATGGGGTGACCATGAGAACTCCACATGCACAAACCCGTAAATGTATCTTTTATTTGTATAGTGGTTTAATCAAAGCAGCTTTACAGAATCAAAAGAAAATGATGGAAATGTGTATGAAATGCGAGAATTTTTATGAATCAAAATTATCAGATTGTCACTGATGAGCAAGCTGAGGGTGACTTCCCTGAGATGGCAATAGGAAACAACCTTAAAAGGAACCAGACTCGACAGGGAACCCAACCTCAATTGGGTGATAACGGCTAGTAGGAATTGTTTTGCAGTTATACTTTATATTAGACAATATAACAGATGACGTATTTAAGTTAATATGTTCATAGTATATGAATATGTATAGTCTAGTTCATTATTGGATGCTCAGGTAGACTGTAGGAAATTCCAGTTCTGGATTATTGAGTGACTGCAGTCACAAATTCTCGGAGAAGGTTCTAAAGAGACCAGGACCATCTTTATGGTTCATTCCCAGTCATCACAGCATCACATGGGCCTTCATGTGACATGATTTCCAACCAGAAGCGGGTCACCAGGATGAGTCAGTAAGATCCGGAGTGCAAAGGTGGTCTGGATTGCTGGCAGCTCAGAGGCCACATGTGTACTGTAGCTCGACAGGGAGAGAGAGAGAAGTAAAAAAAAAAAAGAGAATAAAGATATCAGTTGTGAATGTATAATTAATGCAGAGTGCAAGCAGGGACTCCGGCAGGACTAACTATAACAACATAACTAAAAGGGAGAGCCAGAAGGAAACACAGACATGAGGGTCACTGAGATGTAAAGCATCCAATCGGTGACCAAATCACCGTCAACAAACCTGAGTGATCAGTGAGAGTGGGGAAGACAGCATCTAAATATACCAGTTCACCAGAATACTCTACATTAATGAGTCTCCCAGTTCTGTACCTTTACCTAAGACAAATATATTCATAAAAATGCTTGGTTAAATAAATAGGTTTTTAGCCTAAACTTGAACACTGAGACTGTATCTGCGTCGCGAACATTAATTGGAAGGCCATTTCATAACTTTGGGGCTATGTAAGAAAAAGCTCTGCCCCTGCTGTATTTTCCGTAATATGCGGTACCGACAAGCAGCCTGCATCCTTTAATGGAAGTAGCCGTTGTTTGGAAATTGCTCCTAAGGATGAACCAGATTTGTGGACGTTTCTCATTTTATGAAGGGCATAACTGTACTATCTTAATAACTACAGTGTGCTACCAATTAACCCCCAGTTATGACAAGTGATCAATCAGAAGACATATCAATTTCTGGAATCCAGACTTTTTAAAGAGACAACCAATGCACTCACTCACTCATTGTCTATACCACTTTATCTTGTATTCAGGGTACTCACTTATTGTCTATACCATTGTACCCTGTATACAGGGCACACACATACCCACACTCCACAGGCAATTTGGGAGTGCCAGTTAGCCTACTCTGCTGTGGGAGGAAACCCACCAAACATGGGGAGAGCATGCAAACTGCATGCACACAGAGACAGGAATCAAACCTGGTCAGGAATCGAACCCAGACCCTGTAGGTGCAAGGCGACAGTGCTAACCACTACACCACCGACTACACCACAGGCACAGTTGTATGAGAATGTCACACTCTTGACATTCTCATATAGTGAATTAAAACTGCCATAAACTGGTCTCTGATCAGTTGTTTTAGGATGATCTATCATTTGAACAGATTAGATGTTATTATTCTCTTATTATTCCCTTGTATGGTAAAATGAAAAAAATGCAGAATATATTCTGTGTATATAAAATTTTGTTCTCAACTGCATTCATTTGTTACGGATAGGATCTGCCTCTGTGCACCTCTGTATATTTGAAACAATGTGGCTCTTTTTTGCGTCACCAGATGGCGCCAAGATAACACGGGAAAGCAAATAAAAACTTCAGGGGGGGAAAAAAAAGTTTGGCATCTTCCGAAACAGTAAATAGCATGTAAAAAGAATGCGGGACTAGAAGTTGATATAGACCATAAAATATCATACGTGTCATATACTGACTGATTTTAATACGATTTTTATAGTGATGGTGTGTGGTTGGGGCGTGGCTTTTTGTTTTCACAATAAGGTTAAATGATTATTATTATAATAATATTATAATACGGTTAAATTATTGTTTTTGTAGTTGTTATTATTATTATTACTATTATTTTTATTACTAATAATAATAATCATCATCATCATCATCACCATCATCATCATCATAATAATAATATAATATATATATAATATAAATATAATAATAATAATTATTATTATTATTATTAAAATCCGACATTCTAGATTCACTGTATGATTCAAATATTCAAACTAAATGAGAAAAACGCTGATAACTATCATTTAGTGAAGATGAAGAGTCTCCAAAACAGCATTTTAAATCAATATGCATGTCGTAATAACACATAATGTTATTTTATAGGATAGTTGCCCATATATAAGTCTCCTGTCTCTAGGCTTTGTTTCAGGAGCGATTGTAAAAATGATAAGTCAAATAATATTCAAGCTCTTTCATGGTCATTCCAACTTTTCTAGCTTTTTAAAAGAATATATTTTTTTTACTTTTGTAAAAAAAATATTTAAAAAAAGACCGTGCTGTGTCCAGTAGATTAGATGCACAGAGAAGATCCAGGCTGATGAAATGAAGACCTTCCCAAAACACACTACGAGATACAAAACCGAGAACTTTACTCTCTCTTCTTCATTACCAAACCTCCAGTGCAGTAAAGTTGGAAACAGATTCACAGATTTGAAGTTTCAGGATCAATAAATCTCAAACGAAACAACTTTACCGCACTAACCTTCTTCAGCTAACCTGAAGTGTGTCATGCACATGCACTTGATTTTTGTTCAAACGACCCATTACCACACACACACACACACACACACACACACACACACACACACACACAGTAACAAATGATGCTTAAAGACTTCCAAATAAATGCGATTTTGATGTGTGAGTTGATCCGGTTATTAAAATGACGGCCAACTCTCGATAGATTGTTGAACTTGTACTTTTTGTTGCAATTGTTTAAAAATAAAATCTTTGAAAACAGAAGCAAGAAGGCGCGTGCACACTTCGATTTGCGTCAGGAAGACAACTGTTAATTGGTTTTGAAGATTTCAGATACACTCTGCTGTTTTGCTGAGTTGATGGTGGATCAGTTTACCAGTTTACTCAGATTTAAGTAAATAAAGTGACATGTTGAATGCGTTTTAAGCAAGGACTTTACCATACAGTATTAGATTTAGGTTTAAAAAAATCCAACCTGGTAACATTATTATTATTTATTATTATTATTATTATTATTATTATTATTATTATTATTATTGTTGTTGTTGTTGTTGTTGTTGTTGTTGTTGTACATTTAAAGCCTCAAACATGAATAACTTGGCTGAGCGTTAATAACTAAAGGAACCAAACATTGTCCGAAAAATGTATTAATTATGTCTTTTGAAAAAAAAATATATTGTAGTACATTCCAGTCATAATTCTTATATAGAACATTTAACAATTGTATAAAATGTGAGATTTTCAATGAAACACTTTCAAAACTAAACTCACAATGACATCTATTGTTCTTTACAATTGTTTTACTACTTATTTAAAAAATAACCTTTTAATTACCTTTGTTTAAAGGAGATAGCCGCACATCATAAAGCAGCACAAAATAATTTATGATTTTTCTTGATTCAGAAGACCAAAGCCAAGTAAGAACTGAATTTAGTTTGCAGTCAAACTCAATCTGACTTTATTAGGAGATATTAACCTTAAAACCAAACGTCAGTAAATACAAACACACATGCGCAATTAAATTAAACAAACAAAAATGATTAAATAAAAAAAAAAAGATTAACAACCTGATAGAAATGATCCTATTCTAAAATCATAAATATAAATTCAAAGTGCGACTCTGAGAGACTTCAAAGTACAGTTCACCCTCGTGGATAAATAAAACTGAGAGACACTTTATGTACAACTTTTCAGTTTGTTTTCCAGGAGAAACTGAACGTGTCGGCGCACTGTGGGGAAAAATCTGAGCAGTTTCGAGTAAAAACTGAAAAACTACAGAAATGAAAAACTACAATACAAAACCACACTGGGATTTGAATTTTTTTTTTAATCTGCTTGAGTACATTTCACAAGTGTCCTAAAGGCCATTAATGCCTTCACTGATAACTAAGCAACATTTAATCGATTTTTGTTTCCATCCAAACACCATTCAGAGTTTTGAATATACCAGAAACACTCAGTGCTGTTTTGCTGAGTTGATGGTTGGATCAGTTTACCATAAAGTAAACCGTTTTAAATATGAAGAGTAAAGTGCCTCAGTATCGTTAAATCAAACAAGATATTTCATAGTAAACCTCAACACATATATACAGCAAACAGAAGGGTGTTTTTCAATGAAATTTCTTTGACGCACGGTCTCCAGGCTTTTACAGTGTAGATTACTGCTCGCTGCCTGTGTTTATGAAGACACCTGAGACTTTAGGATAAAATATTCGCTAACATTTTGAAAAATGTTTTTAGTTATGGACGTTCTGTACTGGATTGATACAGTGCGTTTTACTGACAGAGCCTTGACGCAATTTCACCGTGTATTTTACAAGTTCAGATTGTTCAGTTGATTGAATTGTGGCCGCTCGTGCTTGCCGTCTGGACTGGATCCGTAATGCGCAGGATTATCTGGAGACTGGCACGCAGGGCTGCCCGGCGCGCTCTGCTCGCTGTCGGTGTCGCTACCCTTTTTGCACACGCCGCCGTTCGATGTTGAATTTTCGGTGCCGCCGGCGCTGTGCGTCTTCACGTGTTTGCTGAGGTGGTCGCTGCGCATGAAGCGCTTGTTACACACGGGGCAGGCGAAACGCTTCTCGCCGGTGTGCGTGCGCAAGTGCCTCTGGAGCTCATCCGAGCGTGTGAACCTCTTGCCGCAAAACAACCAGTTGCACACGAACGGCCGCTCTCCCGTGTGCCAGCGCAAGTGCGCCTTCAGGTGAGACGTCTTGCCGTAGACTTTACCGCAGCCAGGGATGTGGCAACTGTGCAGCCCTTTGCGCCGTAGGCTCGCTCCTGCAGGTCCGAGTCGCTCAGCCTCTTGGCAGTTCGGGCAATCGCAGGTCGCCCTGCCTGCATAGCGTCGCGCAGACGATCGTGGAGAGCCCGCGAGGGTTACAGCGGGCGATGCGGTGAGGACAGCTCCGCTAGCGCCCGCCACTGAGCTCGTGCTAGAGTCTGGATACGAGGCCGGCAATACGGGCTTGAACCCGTCCACTAGGTGCTGCCCGCCGGCGAGCAGGTGCGGCGATGAAGCGGCGCTGAACGCAGAGTGGCCCAGCGCTGCTGAGTAGTCCGAGTTGTAGCCTCCTAACGGAGAATGCAGCGAGGTCTGGAGGCCATTGGCACCCAGGGGATTATCGATCCAACCCGTGCCTACGTCCCACCAAGCCGACGCGCCGGCCGACGCGCTCACGTCCCCAGCCGCGATGCCCGATTTGAACCAAGAGTCGTACGCGTGCGCGACGCCCATTCTCGGGTAGATGCCCTGAAGGCTGTCCACGGAGGTGTGCACTTTCGAGATGAACACGGGCTGTGAGCTTGGCTCCTGAGATCCGCCTGAGATGGATACAGAAGTCTGAAACGCGGAGTAATCGCTCCCGAAGGGACTCCCGGACGCGCTGCTGGTGGTTAGTGAGAAAGCGCTGGAAACTGGAGAACCGTTTGCGTTAAATGTCTCTGCCAGGCCGCTCCCGCCTCGGGATGACAAACTCGAGCCGAGGCTGCAGCTTCCCGGAGAGCCTCTTTTCCAAGGATGGAAGCCTTTCCCAAATGAAGCGCTGTCCGATATCATGGCAGATGTAGGACTTGGGCTGCCGATTTTGTTACAGGTTGCAGCCAGCATGGCTAAAGGAGTAGATCCAAACTTGGGCTCTTCCTGAAGTGATTACAGACAACAAGTACAAACATGTTAAGCCACAGAGAAAGCGTGTCTCAGTACAATATTCTAAAAAATATATAAAATCATTTTGAATAAGAAATTATTATATATTATATTACATTGGTATGCAGCTATTTATAGGTAGCATATTCCCTCCAAAAAAAAAAAAAAAAACCCCGACGCTTTATGTAATAAAGAAATCAAGTATCAAGTTGTAGTGAAACTATTGAACAAGTAAATATGTACTGTATATATAACATCTTTCTCCTTTTTAATGTAGTTTTTTTATTACAACTGTGCAGGTCTATTTCAAACTTCTGAACATCTTCAACAATGAGCAAGATAAACTACCTCTGGAAAAACGAAAATAAAAGTGGCATTCAGAAGCAAACAGTAAGCTATTACTTACCCCTAGAAGTGAAGTTGCCATCCCAGAAATGTCCAACTTTGAGAATACCTTTACATTTATAGACTACGCACTTGTTCTTGTTGTTTAGATTTTTTAAGCAGTATTGTCATGTACTGGCGCTCGCCGCCCCTTTCCCACTGCAGTTGTAGCTCCTCTCTGGCTTTGAAGTTCCACAGGCTCAGCTGTCAACCAATCAGATTCGCGGAAGTCGTGAAGTCATCACCGCTGACGTCTCTGCTCTTCGAGCTCCTCGACACTAGTGCAGATGTTAAAGCCTACAAGTGGGCGTGGCTGCAGCGCATTCCGGTCATCTTTTCTGATGGGGATCTCCCCCTCTTCTCTAGGACCTGCAATGACTGTTTTAACGCAGCAAAGATTTATACGCGAAATCTATCAAACTATGACAGCCATATTCTCTTCTTATTAGGTCTATAACATTTCTAAGAAGGATTTTACTGGGATGTAAACACTAAACACGCCACCCTAAAATGTGACACTGCATACGAATTAGTGCTTACATCCCTGTGAACACCTTCTTAGAAATATTATAGACCTAATAAGAAAATAAAGAAGTAAAATGTACTAAACTGTACCTTTTCCTTGTTACTCTACTCTTATGAAATTCCAGAAATAAAATGCCCTCTTCCAGAAAACCATTCTCTCCTAATCCCAAAGTGAACACTTTTAACTATGAATGTAGCATCGAGAATACGTTGCTTGTAAAACTGTACTAGTCTGTTTCATCATCATTGACACACTCGTAGAAAAACTCGTAGTACTTTTTCAAGTCACCGTCGCAGGACTAGGGTTAGGGTTAGACATATGGAGACATATGTTTTGGCACATCTTTTGGCACCGCTTATAATCATTAAATTTTTACCTGGTGTACTTTTAAGTAGCTTTTAGAGTAAAGCTTTAAATACACAACAGTGTTCCTTAAGGTCGAATTAGGCACCTTAAAAAATATTAGCTTACAACCCTGATAGTTCCACCCCACTAATCCTTTTAAACCTTTTGAAACAAAGCGTTAAATGCACTATTATACCATTCTAGTAAAAATAAACACAAGTTCAAGGCCACTTTAATAATAAAGAGTGATCTAGTTGAAGACCAAAATTCAAAATAGTGTGTAAGTGAAGAAAATTGGTTCTTTTCACTACATCACTTAAGGTTACTCAAGGGCACTCTGGTTGGCACTCTCAAAGGCACTCTGGCTCCTAGTTTTAAAAATATGTTTATTTTGATAATAAAGCACTCTGCTGATCTTTTTTTCTGCAGGGAATCATTATAGGTTTTTCAAAACTGAATAATCATGCAGAGTGTTTATCGTTTTAGGTTAAACCTTTTTATATATATATAAGAATGTCTGCTTTTATGTCAGTCCTCATACACGGATCCTAATAATTATGTGTAATCTGTGAAGTGGGGCTCACGGGTCATTGTGCCTTGTGAGGGCGTGGTCGACCAGCCCAAGGGGCGGAAGTGGGAGTGCACGCGGCAGGACGACCGCGTCAAATATGAAAAAGAGAGAAAAAAAGCATTAACCTCATCCTTGTTGCCCCCTTTGCTTTTCACTTCATTTACATTAAGGTGAACGTTCCCATTATTTTAGAAGTTTGTTTAATTTATACAAAGTGGTACTCAAAAGGTTTTTAAGTCCTTTAGATCTACTTAGAAAGGTTTTTTTTGTGAATGGGAAATGTTATGTGGCAGAGTTCTACATATCGTTTCTAAGGACAAAACAGCAACAAAAATAAAACACACAATAAACAACAGCAACAAAAAAAAACATAGCACACATATCTATACAGGCACCCTTACTGTTTGTATGTCTGATTTTCTTTCTTCTTTTTTTCTTTTCTTTTTTAGAACAAGGAACATTTTAAGGGAGTATAATTTTCTTTATATTTTCTCTTTTCTTAATCAATTTATAGGTATTTGCAAATCACATAATAATAATAATAATAATAATAATAATAATAATAATAATAATAATAATAGACTACAGAAGAATAATAAGGGGCGAATAAAATGATATGTACGCGTGAGTCTCCTGAAGCATACTGAACCGTACTGAGCGCATTAACATGCTCTTCACGCCGACAGCCTACATTTCATTTGAAATTCAAATTTAATAAAGTGGCGTGTTTTAATCACGCGTGGTTTTATTTGCCTGATATGACGTATATCCTGGTCGACCCTGACCAAACTGGTTACAGAGCGAAATAAAAGACAAAGTCTAATAAATCCCTTTATCTTTATCTGGACATCAGACAGGGTCCCGTGTGAGCAGTGCACAGTGGGAAAATGTGCGAAAATGTTGCATTATTTATTGTTATGAAGGTGTTATGTTTGTTGTTATGATGACCCGTTGTTTGCGTACGTTCGCCTAATAGTTCCTAACAATTCTTAATTTTGAATGAAAAAAGTTAATATTGCTGCAATAAATCGACTACTGTAAGTGTTATTTATTAGAACGAGCCAAACATTCTTGCAGTTCTTGGACTCTTAAATTCTGACTGCGTCTTTTTAAATCATTAAACATTATTGCATATATCTTTGCACGAGTATACGTAAATGTTGAAATTGGGGTTTAGAGCTTTGCCATAGAAAAAGTCGTTTTTGATCTTCTAAAGAATAATTTCATGTTTTGTTCTTTAACCATGTTCTGTAACAGTAGTGTTTACATGGTTCTTGATTGAGTCTACAAAAAACCTACAAAACCTTTGTTGAAATAATCTAAGGAGGTTCAAGTGAACTTTTCTCCAATTAGACTTGGTATAGGCTACATTAAAATGTCTCTCTGCTAATTACTTGCTTTGGTAAATCAGGAGTGTCGATTTGGGAAGCTTTCTTGTTAAATTTAGTCTTTTGCAGATTAAAGTTATTAAAACACACGCGCGCGCGCACACACACACACACACACACACACACACACACACACACACACACACACAAGAAACCCATAAAGTTGAATTTTGAAACAACAACAAGGTAAAACTTTGTATTTGCATTGTGATGTTTAATAACATATGCCACATTTCCCCAAGCCAGACTCTCTCTCTCTCTCTCTCTCTCTCTCTCTCTCTCACACACGCACACACACATACACATTCTATGTCTTTGTGTGTGTGCAGTCCTTAATGATTTTCTCATGCATCTACAGTGCCATAAGGTCCCCATCATTCACCCCTGTCGCAAACTTCAAAGCCCGGTGTACAGGTTGAGCTAAACGGCAGGCCGGTCCGGAACAGATGTTCCGTCTTTTCAGCTCTTCTATTCCCACACGGATGGCGGTGGATATCGCGCTCGTGAATCCCCGTTTGAAACCTGTTCCCTTCGTGGCTTCATAATGAGCGCATTATCACGGACCAGCGCGCGCGGACAAAACGCAGCGCGATTCGCGTGCTTTCGAACAATTCTGCGGGGGAAGAAAAAATGCCAGCTTGGCTCTAATGTCAGGAAAAAATGGCAAGAGGGCGACTTAATTGCTGTTTTGATGCATGCTTAAAAATTCTTCTAATGCAATGCAAGTTTTTTTTTAATATTATTATTATTATTCAGGTCATTCAAGCAATACGGATTTTTAAATAGCCTAGATCTCAAGCATAATTATATGCATGTTTTGTTTAATTTTGCGTTTTCCTATTATATATTTATTTTTAGATCTCAAATACATGCTAATAAAAAATATTTGTTCTAATGAAAGCGCACTACTCAAACCGCTGTAATTACCCGCCATGCAATTAGCTGCCCATCATAAAGAAATTAGCGCGCGCAACGTTGCGTGAAATAGCAGGCTATAAAATATCACACGGAGCCCACAAACAACATGACTCGTACAGAGATGACCACCAAGCTTACTCAGGTTATAGTCTTAACAAACACACACTCTGCTCCGCACAATAAAATCTCCAAAAATCACGTATTAGTATCCGTTGCATTTGTTGTCATTATTATTATTATTATTATTATTATTATTATTATTATTATTATTATTCATAAAGTATGTTCTCCCGGTCGTTAGTGTTTTTTTTTTTATTCTTAGGGGGTTAAACATAGTTGTCAAATCATTCAGGCGAAACCATCAGCATCCCGTAGAAAGTGTCTTACAATCACTGTGACAAAATCCTTGATGCAATGTAAAAATCAAATGTCTGAAGATTAAATAATCACCGAGCTCAAGACACAATCTTTGTTCTTTTTATACTAGTTTAGACGTCACTTTTCTTTTCATAAAATTGAAAATTTATAAACCATAAAGCGTGACAAGAGAGTATTTTATTTTATTTTATTTATTTGTTGTTGCAAAATTCAACTTAAAACGTATCATTCATACTGCACAGGTAACTTTGTCTTTTTTATTTCCTAGTTGACTGATTCTTTGTCTCGTCGTTTTCTTCGACTGTTTGCCACTTTTATAATCTGAAACAACTCTGAAGTCAATATTCCACCTCAAGGTATTTAATTGAATAAAATTAATAAAAAGATTCGATTTTTAACCCTGTACCCAATATAATGAAGTTATTTTTTTTGCCATATATAATTTATCAGCTGTGGTTTTCTTACTGAGCACTACTTTTTTCCATACGCAATCATGTATGACCCCCATGTGTTTTTGAGAACACAGTATATATATACACAATATTCCTCAAAGTGATTATATGTTACTCACATGGTAAAAAAGTTTAATAAAGTGATATATTTCCTGCTTTTGCCTGCATATGATTTTTAAAAGAAAAACACACACACACACACACACACACACACACACACACACACACACACACACACACCATAAATAAAATAAAATAAAACAGTAATACAAATAATTAAACAATTTAAACAAGAAAATATAATACTAATAATGACATATGTAATAATATTAAACATAACCTAACATAATATAACAAGCTTAATTAATAAGTTTATGGTTTATTGGGTATTTCATATTTCATAAGGATCAAGGCATTGCCAATCTTGATATAACACTTGTCACCCTAATACCACCAAACCCAATTCTGACACGTTTCTGACAGTTCATATTCTGTAAGGTGAAACCCCCCCCCCCCGCCCCCCATGTATCTCCTGTCAGAGTAAAGCAACAGGAGATAATATCCTAATAATAAGACAATCATAACAACATCATTATTTTGTTGTTTTGATTATGTGAACTATAAAATGTTTCAGATGTGTGTGAAGCTTTGCTGCTTCACAGCTCCAGAGCCCTGAGTTTGATCCTGAACTCAGGTTACCACCTGTGCAGAATTTCACATTCTAGATGGTAAGGGGGGGGGGGGGGGTTCCTCCTCCAGTTTCCTACATGACAAAAAAACATAAGCAGTCGGTTTGGCTGCCCTAACCGCTGATAGGTTTATGACATTATGTGAATGTGTGCGCATGGTGTCCAGTAATGGACTGGGTTTCATTGGATGCATTTATGAAATTCCACAGTGCAACAGGTCAATGTCAAGGTGACGCAATATGTCCTAAAATAATATCAAATATTTATTAACTTTCTGTTTGTAGGAGACTTTTTTTGTTTGCAGGTGTATTATGAAATTGTTAACATGAAGTTTGTGTTTAATTCTGCCTTACTTCATAAACAACGCTGTGAAAACATTACCTGATTTTCCTTTACCAAAAAATTTGGCATGCTACCAAGTAGTAAAGTTGGTTTCAGTGGCCTCTTTTGTATGGAGTAAGCAGTCTGACCTGTTTCTGTCTGTTCTCAGTCTGCTCTTAGACAGAAACAGGGTTTGCAGCTGTGTCAGCATGTGTAAGCAAGTGTAAATGTGTGTGTGTGTATGTGTGTGTGGTTGAGGAGGAGATGGACCGACAGCTTCCTGTAATTATCCTCTTGAGAGGCCTTGTTTCTCGTCCCGGGGACATAATGGCGGAAGTTATTCGCTGTCTATCATCGGTAGAGAGAGGGAGTGATGCGTAAGGAATGAGATGAAAGATTAAAAAAAAAAGTGTCAGCCAGACGACTCAGCTCACGGAGCGGTAAGAAGGAGTGGCCACATATCATATTCACGAAGGCTACCTGTCAGTAGAAAGTGTGATGTAGGGGCAGATATAATCCAATATATAGGAAGATACTGTATGTAAAGATAAAATTGGCTTGAAATGTGCTGGTAAACGCACTGAATATTATTTCTTCCCTTGATCCTGAGTGTCTCTTATCTTTGGCTTTTGGCACAAGCAAAGAAACATATAGAGAATCAGTCTCTTAATTCTTCCAGGCTTCATTCCTATATTGAATAGAGCGACAGTGTCATTTCATTAGAGTAAGAGACACCTCCTGTGTCCTGTCTGTGTTGGCCCCGAGTGAATAAACAGGCATCCACCAGAGAGCTACAATGGCTTAATTAGAGTTCAGAGCTGCAGATTTCCCAGAGGAGAAAAGACACTCTTTCACTCTCTCACTCTCTTGCTCTCTCTCGATTTGTCATATATTAACTAGGATGTGTATTGTTTTTAATCAGGCAGTAGCCTTACGTAGAGGTGATAATTTATACTGCATTGATTCGAACAAGATTGACCAAGACTGAAGATGGCTAATCTAGTCAGAATGGTGCAAACTTGCTCATGGGGGTCACATGGGTCAGGAATTATCAGTAGAATCAGACAGAATGTAATTACTGCTACAGTAAGATCTCTTATACGAACAAACCCTACACAATCGTCATTAAAAATATATTAATTAACATCAACATTATTATTATTATTATTATTATTATTATTATTTTATTAATAACATCTTTCAAGTTGCTTAAAATAAAATTCCACGGTGACATTTTAAGTTTAAACCATTTATGACATTTATGTCTATTTTCACTTTGGGTGACCGTTTCCTTTCTTGCATTCTTCACAATGTCATTTTAACTCCTAATATTCCCCTGTCAATGAGATTTAGTCCTAGGTTTGTTTACCTAAAATGAATAATGCAGCAGAGCTTTATTTAGTGCCTTATTTTGTCACTCTCACTTCTCTTATCTGTACACTCCCACAGCTTAAACACAGATTCAACTTTCATGCTAACACCATCATCAACCTTGACGCTCACTAACTAGCTGAGTTGAGTCTCTGCTGTAAATCAGAAAGCAACTGCGCTTTGTTGCTGCATTGCATTCTGGAACTTTGAATCTGGTGTATGCACAAATCTGTGGTGATTTCTCATTAATATGTGACTAGATATCATGGCAATGGATGGTGACACCTAGATAGCTCATATGGTTAAGACTGAGTACAGTGACCTTTGTCTCGGCTAAAAATACCACATAAACCAACTCCCTCCTCCTCGCCCATTAAAATCACTCAACACGTCACAAGTATTTCATCAGAAAGATATTTAACATGTTTTCAAGGTGGAGTTTTCTTGTTCTGAGCTTTTGAGTTGTCACATTTGCCTTAGGCAAGATCTTAAGCTCTTTTCTGAAATGAATTTGAATCAAGTATGCACTATTTATACAAGTCAAATAGAAACCTGGTGCATTTTACCAAAATTTTAGGTGTTTTAGGAATTTTAGCAAAATCTTTGAGCTCACATGAGAGCTGTAGCCACATCTCTTTAGCCTCAGAAAACCTTTAA
>JAAGKR010000560.1:46228-163728 GCA_011419295.1 Clarias macrocephalus | reverse complement strand
AAGCAACCCCAGATCATAACACTGCCTCCAGAGTCTTGTACAGTGGCCACTATGCATGATAGAGGCGTAACTTCATGTGCTTCCCTTCTTACCCTGATGCGCACATCACTCTGGAATAGGGTCAATTGAGACTCATTAGGCAACAGTTTTTTTTTTTTTCATTAATTTTCTTATGGCTACACAGATGTTTAGTCATAAGCCTGTGTGTTCTCATCACATTTGTGATTATTTTTCTGACCATATTTCTTCTGTGACAGTTCTCCTTCCAGGTTTTAATAATGTGTTGGTCATTCTTAATATATATATAATATATATAATATAAATAATAAAATATAATATAAATAATAACTCAGTAGCATCTTTTCCACAACGACAGGATAAGCAGTGGAGATCATTTGTTAACTAATTGTTAAAAATTAGTGTGAACTTGGAGTAAACAAGTTTTGAACATGATGATGATCACAAGCATACACTCATCATAGAGACAGACAGAGATCAGGTTGAAAAAAGATGGAGTATCTCTTTAAGCATGAGCAAATATCTCACGGTGCTTCAATCTTGTTGAGTTCTTTGCTTCTGCGTTTGTAGTAAACAGAAAGTGTTACAGTTGTGTGTTTGTGTTTGCATGTGTTAAATCATGATCATCCATGCTCATCTCTGCCCTGTGTCACATGACGTAGATTAATGGGTAGATGACAGATGACTGCATACAAACATGGCATCAGCAACCAGCATCATGCCATTTAACTGCAATTACACACACTGCTTTTTTCATCGCAATCTGACGGGGCAATATTAATCATAGGCACAGCTGGTGGGAGTGCTGGCCATGTTAGTGTGTGTGTGTGAGTGTGTGTGTGTGCATTATACGCTGGCCTCCATGTAGTATTACTAGCTGACCATTTTTTAAGCTTTGAAACTACAGCTTTGTCATCTCAGCATTGGATGTTACAACATCTGTCATTTCGCTGATATTTCTGTTCTTGATTTTTGCCGTTTATAAAAATAAAAACATTTTCAAAGCACTTAGTATTTACTGACTTGTCCCTTTTGTTTTTTTCCCCAGGTGGTTAGTAAATAGCCAATAGCAAGGATACAAACAAGGAGTCCTAGCTCCTCAAATGAAACCACATTTTCTTTTAGATTGCTTGATGGAACTATTTGTCACTGGATGAGACGAGTCTGCTGCAGCCCAGATCTCCGTATGAATAATGGATGTCTCTGAGATCCATTTAAAAGTCAATATGAAGTGTGCAGTGGGGTGACATTATGAAAAACACAAACTTACAGGAGGACCGATTAGAGCAGATAGATTGCTTTTTTGTATGGACCGAGGAAAAATAAATAAATAAATAAAAATTATATATATATATATATTTTTTATACCTTTAAACTATACGTCATAAACCATTTTCTGTCAACTTTGCACCTTTTCATTGTTATCTTGTCCTGTAAATGTAATACACATTAGTTGATGGTAGACTGTTAAAAAGAGGCTTCCTTCATGGTTAAAAGTGAAAGATTTAAACTGGCTTCTTTTAGGAATCTTCTTTTTCTGGATTTTTGGATAAAATTTAATTTTCTTAATTCCCACGTACTAGCTAATTCTCGCCTATCCCATGACAGATTTCAACTGGGGAGGATTAAGTCAAACATGCTTCCTCTGAGAGGTGTGAAACCTTCTACCACATCTTTTTCAACCCAATGTTGTAGCGCATTAGACTTAAAAGCACTTAAAATTCTTCTATAAGTAAGCACAGTACATTAGTGAGTCCATTACTTAGCCACTGTAAAGCATTTTAAAGATGCATATACATCCGTGGATAATGATCCAGGCTGAGGTGGCTCACCTGTGGAACCTGGAACACCTGATCATTGAAAATGGATGAATAACTTGCCACTGACTTAAGGAAAAACTCATCTGTCTATTGGAACTGTACAGACAATCATTCAACACCACTTGTACATTACGGGAACTCGGCTGGAATAAAGGAGCTCCGGGGAGAAACATTTCAGAAGTGAAGCAGGCAGTCCGATCATGGCTCTGGCGTACTGAAAAATGTTCTACCTTGATGGAGTCCAAGCACTCTTGAAACACTGGGATACGTGCATTTGTGTACCAAGGGATTATAGAGAGAAATTTAGTTCTGTTATTTTGCACAATCAAAAGTCCTGCTTTGACTCGAACGACCATCATAGACTCATTATCACAACGTTCTGCACTGTATTTCAACAAAAGGAAATTTTCTGTTCATTAATTCAAATTGAACTAAGCTATCTTACTGAAACATAGCTATTACAGATCTTAAAAATTATTGGTTTGTTTTTTACGTAAAGTTTTTTGCTATTCGTTTTTTCAGCCATATCATATCATATCATATTTTGTTTTCATTAAAACAGCAGCATTCTACTTCCATTGTTTCCCCTTTATCGAATTGATCACAGTTTATTTACATTCCAATAGGCTTCCTGTCCTTTTTTTAATCTGAGTTATAGCAGAAACATTTATTTACTCCACATACTCTTAATTGGATATGACTTAGAGGATGAGTTTTTATTGATCTAAGCCTTGTTAGAGACTCCGGTATATAGGGTAGGAATCAATGTTCACGCCTCCCATCCTAACCAACCCTTGAAACTTTGTTTTATTTACCTCAAGCTGGATTGATGGATTAATTGAAGCCTGTAATAGTTTACTCCACACAGGTTTGTCACTTTCCTCCACCTCTATAATCATTTCGGTTTTTATGAGCCTGACAATATTTTAACATTAGTCAAAGACAGGCCATGAATAATGTTTCAGCACTTGGGAGCAAAATTTTCCTTTGTGGAGTGACATACTTTTAAACCTCTTTATTTATGAAGGCTTATGCAAAGCTTGTGACCGAAAGCATTGAGACATAAGTGGAAGTCAATGTTTTAATGATATTCTCACTTTTTACTGTATAATGACAATCAAGATAATAAAAAAATATATTTTTTACTTTATGCAATGAAATTAAAACAACCAATATTTAGTATGAAGTCTTTTATTCCTCAAAACCTGCTGGATCTGGCTGAGCGTCAGAGAGACGTCTGCAGTATTCTGATATCGATTGTCTCATGAATATCATGTACAGAAATTTGATGCAGAATTTCACAAATCGCTTGAGAATTTCCTCGTTTTGGCCATTTTTGTGCAGAGGCATCAGAAAGTAAAAGTTCTGCCATGTACTTGTTCCATCCATCAACTAAAGCAGCTGATCATACAGTAATTAGCACAACTCTTCAGCCAGATAGGTGAGAAATAATTAGTGACATCACTTGTTTTGTGCACAGGGAGAACTATAATTCATGGCATATATTGTCTTAATACTTTTGGCCACCACTGTATATGGGTAAGGGCATCATTTCCCTGAACCAGTCGTACTATTTCATTTCAGATAAATCAGCACAAATCTTCAGCTAGCTGAGAGTCATTAAAATGAAAAGAAAGATGGGTTTCTTTATAATCAGTGGGTTTAAGGGTTAGCCGCCTCAATCTCTCATGTCCTGCATGAATGAGTCCTTCATTTCTTTGTGTGTGTACAGTGGCAGAGATTAATGCTTTATCGTCCTGAGTGCTCCTCTGGGACGAACAGTCTGGTTAGGACAGTACCATGGCTAGAGGTGTAGTAGCTCCACGGGGAATCGTTGGACCGCAGTAGCCTTTTCTCTGTGTCTTTTCTTTAGCTACATACTGTCTTTAGGTCTTTGAGACCTGCTCCCTGATGACCTCAGCTGCAATAAAACAGTATTATCTGTCTGGAGCCCTTAGCAGATGGGAGGCCAATTAGTTTGAAGAAAAGAGCCTGAAGAGGTTAGAGGACGGCTGATTAAAGACCAGCTACAGTACATAACACACAGGGGCTGTCTGTACTGCTTCCCGTCCCAACCGTCACGTTATGACCTGTTCATTTCTGTCGTCTGTTAGACCTTACCTAAACTTAGAGATGTCATGACATCAGCCTGAAGGTTTTTAAAAAAAAATTTTTAATGGGTTTAAACTCATGAGTCATGTGTGCTAGGATCTACAAACACACCAAAATACTAGTGACCAACATTGGGAATGTCAATCACAGGTTCACTCTTAGCCTCCTTTCCTAAAAAGAGTAAGTCCGAGCTGATCTGCTATCAAGTTCCTCCCATGTCTTGACTATAACTATCACTGCTGTTCGCAGATCAACAAATCAGTTCTTTTTTTTTTTTTTCGAAAAGGTGTCTTGTCAGTCAGGCAACATAGTTTTGTGAAGGATTTCGCCTGAGGCTGGGTCGAGGCATTCGGCCAGTTGGCTACGCTGAAGGGAAACGCAGGATTAAGTGCATGAATGGGAGCAATTACCCCCCCCCCCTCCAAACAACCCCCCACCCCCACCAGTACACACACCATAAAGAAAAAAAAATGAAAATGCACCATCTGATACCCTGGAATTAGTCTCTTTTGTCTGTAATCCTCTCTAAGTGTGTGTGAGCAAGACAGACTTCTCAGGTGAACGCTCGCTGACTGTTCAAAAACAACAGGTGGCACAATATTGTGCATTTTATAGACGTTTACTTGCCGTCTTTATCTTTGAAAGGCCGTATTAACTCAGTCTGCATCTTTACCTGAGCTTTCATTATTTACATCAAAGAACGAGGAAGGAACCTTGGATTTTTATAGGGAGTTTAGTTTTTCCTTACATTAAACTAGTCACTAGAAGCAACACATAATTCGATCAAGTTTATAAAATCTCCTGATTAACTCCACGGACCTCTCATGATGCCAGACTTCTGGAATTTGCCACATTACCACCTTCTTTGTAATCCCCCTCCCTGATTGCCTGTTCAGCTTGGTGAGTCTTAATAACTGTGGAAATTCTCCACCGTCACCATTGTGCCCCCAACCCCGGGCTTCCTGAATCCGTGCCCTTTTCATTTCAGCCCAGCGCTGTCTATTATCACTTCCTTTGAGGTAGCAAGGTGGAAGAGAGAGACATTGTCCCCTTTGACCTCACTCAGCGGGACACTTCCAGGTTCATATCCCGCACTACAAGACTCCAACAGCCTGTGAGAGCAGAGTTCAGGCTGCTCTAGCGACTAGTAAATAAGAAGCCTCGCTCTGCTGGCCAAGTGAGAGCTCCAAAGAGCTGGAGAAGTCTTACAGCTGCTGAGTGTATTGTAGGCATCAAAGCTAGGCATGGCAGGGTGTTATCGCTCCTGTCACTCATCACAGCGAGGGGTTATTTTGGGCACTGGGCGGTCCTACTTGCCTATGAGCGCTACATGAGCATCATCAGAGGTCTAAATTTTAGCACATTTAAATAAACAGTGGTATATGTTTTTTTACATGGCGCACACTGGGTGATATTTATAGATTTACGTCAATTGCTTAGAACGAGTGACAAAGTCCAAAGAAGCAATGACTTTAGATTCATTCAACGAAACATCATGTTATCTCTCTGTAGCTTGTTCAGGTTCTAGTTTTCCTACTCCCGTCTCCTGGAAATGGTCCGTAAACAACCCGAATGGCAACTATAAGCAAGAGAGAACATTCTAGACTCCAAGGCCTGATTCCAAAAGCCCCCGATCACTTCTCACTCCTCTCTCAAGACCTAGCTTAAAACACAGCTTTTCAACCAACGTGATGATCATTTGACATGCAAACCAGTTGAAAAGTCTGAAGGCCAGGTTTTAAATCTCTAAATGCTATGTGCAGGTGGAAGTCTCTACCATGCTGCTTTTCAAAGAATGTACAAGCTGGCATGTTGCCATTATCAGCTCATGCAGCAATTCATACCAAATAGGACGAGATGCTGGGAGATGTGCAGCTCTTGATTATAGGAAGAGCAACATTTTTATTTCCAAAGTGCTCTACCTGACATCCATCAAAAAAGAAAAGAAAGAAAGCAAAGAAAAAGTTTTAGGTTACATAATGATGATGTTAGTTTGTGACTTCTTCACTGGTTTTGTTAAATGTCAGGCCATCGTAAAAGCAGCATGCTGGAAATAACAAGCAGGACATACCTTGGAAAGTGATGAGACTTCATTAGCTGCAGTAAAACATTTGAATAGTGCAAAAACATTTAAAAGAAGCCTGTACATCGTGAATGACGCTGGCCTGGTGCAGTGGGTCAGAGCCCACTGCAGTCATTTCCCTGAACATTTACCGAGTGGAGTGTCTGATCCTTGAATATTGGATACCTTGTCACCAACTTGTGGAAGAAACACATCAGTCTGTAGAAACTGTACACACAATCAATTTACCAACACCACTCGCACATTACAGGAATACAAGAATACCGAGACTTTCTATCCTGATGATATCCAAGCACTAGTAAAAGTGCATTAGGAGTTTTTATTCTCATAACTGTGTCCTGTTATTAAACACAATCAATAGTCCCTATCTAACTTGAATGTCCCTCGTATTAAATATTTTATTGGTATAGAAGCGAGACAAAATAACTTCCTCTTTTGACTTTCAGCCTTTACCCTGATTGCTTTCATGCTCCCAACAGCCACTGCATTTGAACCTTAATGGAGTTTTTTGGCTGTCAATAAATGCAAATGACAACATGAGGACATTTTTGTAATGGATACATTGTCGAGTTGTTTAGTGTGGTGGTTTATTCCTAAATGCAGCAGGAAATTTGGGGTTTTGAACATTGGGACAGGTCCTGGGTTCGATTCCCACATCAAGTCTGAGTGCATGGAGTTTGCATGTTTTCTCTGTGCTTGGTGGGTTTCCTCTGGGTTTCCTCTTCCTCTTGGTGGGTTTCCTCTGGGTTCTCCAGTTTCCTCCCACAGTCCAAAGACATGCAGATTAGGCTAACTGGCATTCCCAAATAGTCTGTAGTGTGTAAATATTGACCAGAGGGCCTACCATGGTTGCATAAGATGGGAATAAATATAATGGTCACCATTAGCATCCACGGTCCCTAGTTGGACTACAGAGGATGTGTATATATATTTATATTCTATAAAGAGAGAGTGAGAAAGAGACTCTTAGTCTTACATTTAAAAAAAAAAAAGTTAAATTCACATTACTGTGAAGGTCTCGGTTAGACAACGGTTGCATCCACTTATCTGAGTATTTTTAATGTAAGACAGTTCTTGCTCTGGAGACCAGAGTTGTTACAGAAGAAGGTCTTTGCTCTCCGTCAGGTGTGAGGAGAATACTAAACAGTTGTATGTGTGCATTGATGAAAAAGTGTTTACGTGTGTGTGGTCCTCTTCAATAATGGTCCAGTTTGAGGCCTCTCTATGGCAGGTGCCCTTCATAAATATAAAAGCAGGAAGAATCTGGGCTGAGGCAGGCCGTTGCCTGGGTGTTTACCCGCTGTAGCCACCCTCGCGCCCTTCACTTCCACTCCACAAAATTGATGCCCCACAGATTGGAGCAGGTTGACAGGTAATAGTTAGCATGATAACTACTCAGATTTCATCAACCGTCTGGCTCTGGCCCCCTCTCTGTCTCTCTCTCTCACATTCACATATGCGCACACACACACACACACACACACACACACACACACACACACACACACACACACACACACTCTCTCTCTCTCTCTCTCTCTCTCTCTCTCTCACAGGGAACTCTCAGTGAGATTACTTGTCAGGCAAGAGATAGTGATGAAAACTGTGCTCAAACCTCCACCGTCTTTCCCTGATGGAAGATAGATAAAGAGCAATAAACGGGTTACCCATCATGTAGGGGCAACATTGTGAGGACCAGACTCTTCAGCCAATTGCACGTCTTGTTATCATATTTTGTTATACAACAGAATGAATTGATATATCAGACCATTATGCTCCTTGAGATTTGTTGGGCCACTTCACGCCACATGCCTGGCTGCTATAAGGGAGAAAAATAACTGCCTCAGAGATCTTGTTTGATTTTCATATGAATATATGTAACCTTTTGACAGGCAGGTGTTTCGTTGCCATGGCAGCATCATTGGGGAACACAAAAAAAATGGACTAATAGAGTGACACGTCGCACATGGTTGTCATGGCACCTGGAAGGACACAACTTTTCAAGCAGGATGCTAAAATTGAAAGGTGTCTAAACTGTTATTATGTGCTATTTGCCAGCGGAACGTGTGCATCAAAGCGTGAAAAGAAAGTGGCGAGGAAATGGCAGGCAGGAGCTGACAGATCTGCCAGAGCACACAGGAGAAGTTTAAGCCTGTTCGTAAAACTTGGTGCAGTATTACAGATAGCCGTGCTAAACAAGGTGAACGAATAAACACAGATACATAGTAGGATTGTGACTTTCAGAAATATAATGAATACTTCACTACACTACACTACACTACTTACTGGTGTGACTTGCAGCGAATAAGGGCAGGATGCAAGAGTGAATAGTCAGTGTGGGCTTTATTTAGTAAATTATAATCAGCGTCCATGCCAGGGATCAAAACCTAGATTGGTGAAGGTCAAACTAGGGCTCTAAAAGTATGAGGATATAAATAGAGATTTTTAAAAAATCAAGCACTAAATACAGAACAGGCGAGCACAGAAGGGCAAGTAACCAATGACAGGACAGGGACAGAGACAGGAAGAAAACTGAAACAAATACACGTTAAAGTGTCAATAAAACACTTGATGTGCACAGTGATTACGGAAATTCATGCCCACACAATTAACACAATTTGCTCAACCTTGTGAGGGTAGGCGTTACCGATTATCTATTTTCTAATAGCTTACATATGACATTATCACAATGTGACAAAAATGCTCATGCATCACAACCATAACAACCAAATATTTTACAAGATAGCATTTTGGCATTTCTGTGAGAATTTTCCTCTACAAACATTATAATTCATCATTTTCATTAGTTATTCCACTATTTTATCACAAATTTAAAACGTATTTACAGCTCCTTGTGAAACTTGGAAAATTGAAACTATGCAAGCTTTCTTTATGCCACCCATCACCCTTTAATCTTGTTAAAGGTGGACGTCCACTTCTATACCTGTAGAATTAATAGACAGGTCACCGTCCAGTTTTTGCACACTTTGTATTATGGCTTCATTTATTATGATTGGTGTAGGATTTGTTGAATATTTCACGATATTTAGAATAGAAAAATGCAATTTCCAAACGCAGCACATACTACCTTTGTTATTCTACATTTGCATTTAAATCTGTTCATCTGAAGCTTGTATGCATAAGTAAGGTAGATTTTTGCCCAAGCATAGAGCCGGTGACGAAGCCAGCATGACTGTTTGAACAATTGGACCAAAAATGAGTGCAAGACAATTGAGAGCAAAGAGAGCCACAAATAAACATGATGGCTGGAGAACGTTCTGGAACCAGCACTCCTACAGGGGTCAGGTGATTCATTCTTCAGTGTTAAAGAAGTCTGTGAATTATGTAGCATATTTTTAGCTTTAGAAACTTCATTAAAGGGGGGAAAGAGAGGTTGGTGATGGAATGGAACATCTCTTTTAATTATTTTTTTCTGTGAAATATTACAAGCCTAATTCTGACTAGAAATGATTCTTTGATGTGGTTTAATTCTCTTTCCTTGGAGATGTAATTTTTCAAATCTGAGTTAAGAAGCTAAGAATAAAAAAAAAAAATATATAACGTATTTGTTATTCAGGATGGAAATCTGATCAGAAAATGTACATTTTGGCAGGTACATGCCACCGTCTCCCCCAGAGCTATTACTGCCTGACAGCATTACATAAAACATGTCAGTTTTTTTTTTTTTGATAGGCAGAGATAAAGAAAGCAAAGATGTGGGAGAAAAAGAGAGGCGTTTTGACATTGAGTTGTTGGGGCTTTTTTCCCTCCCGCCCTGCCTAGGAAAAACAGCTGTGGGAACCCTTATAATACGTTAAGTATTTCGGGGCCTTTCAGATGGTGAAATTGTGCGGAAAATGTCTCTGCCGCTACTTCTTTTTCCCCTCTCTGCGCTGGACCCATTAGAGAACATCTGGTCCATCCAGAATCAGCCTCCCTCTTTTCTAACTGGCTGAGCGTGTGCGGCCTGCTGGGGCTTCCTGGGAAAACTCAACGCTTCTCTCTACAATCCTTCCTCCCAACTCAGAAATAAACAAAGCATGCGTGAATGGATGATTACAGCTGGCAATAACTAAATAGGTAATAACATTATAAAAATTATGAATAAAATTCTTCACACATATTGTAAATATTTTGCATGTCTGAAATGGACAAATCTGAAAAGCATAATTTAATATCGACAGTAGGAGTTATATTCCTTTTTAAAAAATTTTAAGAAGGATTTGTTATTTGAGTTCATCAAACAAATTTGATGGATGCACAGTGCACCTGGTGAGTAGGTAAAAGTTGAGATGCATCATTTTTCCTTTCAAAACCTGTTGAAATACGTATGCTGCCCCTGATGTTAAATAAACTTTTGTGCAATAAACAGGTTAGGACTGTGGCCACACACCATTATGGTCGGGGTTCAATTCTGTGTGCATGTTGGGTTTCCTCACACAGTCCAAAGACATGCCAATTAGGCTAGATGGCGATTCTAAATAGCCAAGGTTGTGTGTGTGTGTGTGTGTGTGTGTGTGCGTGGGGTACCCTGTTCAGGGTGTACCCTCCTTGTGTCCTAAGTCTCCTGGGATAGGCTCCGGCCCCCACACCCCTGTACACAGAATAAGTGGTATAGGAGATGAAGGAATGAAGGAATGAATATAATATAAACTATTGTTATAAATAAAAGCACTGTTATCTCATTTCATCCAAAAAGTTGAAGCGGTTTTATAATTGCAGAACATCTCTATTGCTTTCACTACAGATTTTGGGTTAACCCCACTGTAACAACGTGGGCCGCGCGAGGGGCAGAGTCGCACATAAACTGTTCAGAACGGTCAGACCTGCAGGTTGCTACCACTCAGAGTTCTGAACAGGCAAAGGCGAGGCCATTTATACACGCGGTTGCCAGGCAACGCCACCGTCAGACAATCAGCCTGAATGAGCCGCACCTGAAGGCGTGTCTATTTAAGGGTCCTGGTACCGGCGCACTTCGTGCGATTATTTAGGTAGCACCGGTAACGTATCAGGGCCAAAGACAAAGAAAGAAAGAAAGAAAGAAAGAAAGAAAGAAAAGAAAGAAAGAAAGAAAGAAAGAAAGAAAGAAAGAAAGAGAAGCGCGCAGAAAGTGAAGAGACAGAGACAGAGGCGAAAGTGAAAGAGAGAGCGGCACACATCAGTTCAGCGTGCGTGCTCAAGTTAAAAGAGCAAAAGACACAAACCCCTCTCTCTCCCCTATAAATCCTCGGTAAGGGCGAAAGCCCCGAGAGGATATTAGTTTTTGTTTCAGTTTCCAGAGACCCGTCCGTTCTCGTGTAGACGGCGGTGTTTATTTTGTGTTTACATTTTTCATTTGTTTCCTTTTAAGTTTCTTAATTAATAATCCCACACTATCTCCAAACGGGAAGGTCTTCCCGTGCGTATCATAAGCACTCTCACACCCTCCTATTTTGTTCACCCTCTCTATATCCCAGCATAAGGCCTCTTATCATTAAAAACATCGCGTGGTGCGGCTCTCCATACCGCATCACGCAACACCCTCTGATGAATGTGGCTCAAAAGTTTGAGTGCATCTGGGGGCTTTTATACACTCTCGGACCTTTTATCCTAAAGCATACACTGCAGAATTTAAAATCATAGGTAACCGTAGACATTACCTATGAAAAGGTATGATATACAGACAATTAACTATGACTTCATTACAAACTGTGCTTAACTCACACCAAACTGTCAAGAACTGTCTAAGGACTAAAACGACGTACCATTGAAGTAGCTCTTACAGCTGGTGATTTGCTATGAATTGTCAAGAACTGCTCTGATCTCTTACTCACTGTATGTGAGTGTTTTTTTTTTTTCATGAGCATTTCACTAGTGGCGGTTCAAAGCTATCCACATCAAGACTAAACAAGGAATTCAGCATATTTTGGACACAAACCAGCTCCAAAAAATTTAAACCACTACAGGATAGATAGTTTGATTGATTGATTGATTGATTGATTGATTGATTGATTGATTGATTGATTGATTGATTGATTGATTGATTGATGGATGGATGGACTGATTTATTTTGTTACTACAGCCAGTTTGTATTGTTACTACAGCCAGTTCACATATTACAACAAATCACTGCAAAAATCACAATGAGAAAAGGGTAGAGTTAAAAGAAAAAAGGTGCATTAATGACATAGTAAAATGGTGTAAAATAATAATTATTATATTCTATTTCTATGGACATGTACATAATGATTGTATATACAGGCGGCAACTTAAATAACCGTACATAAGGTGCACCAGCAAGGGGAAACATCAATAAAAGAGTGAATGAAAGAACATGATCATATCAGGGCAATGACAACAGAATGTATATGACCGTTTTATAGTGATGGCACAGAAGGAGATCCCTCTCCTGACACAGAGCAGATTTATTGTAAAGTCTAATTGCAGTTAGCAGAAAAGACTTCCTGTATCGTTATCACAGCGAAGCCGAAGCATTCTCTTGCTGAAATGCTCTGCTGTTTCGCCAGTGGATTGTGGAGGGGATGTGTTAGGGTTAACAGTTTGTGAAGCATCCTTCTATCTACCGCTAACTTCAAACACTCTGACATTATTCTAGCCTTGCCGATTAGCTTGTTTAGTTTCCTATAGTCAATGCTTCTGATTGAAGCAGCAAAGAATATTGCACTTGCCACAACAGAATGATAAGGGATCTGAAACATTTTGCTGCAGACCTTAAAGGAGATGAGTTTCCTGAAGAAGTAGAGTCTGCTCTGTTCATCCTCCCTGATGATCTTCTATCATCTCTAGATTGCACCAGTGTGGGATCAAGTTCAGGAATGTCGGAAAGCCCCATAAGCACTCAGCTTATCGCTAATTATGAATTCTTTAATTTGAATTACAGCCAGATAATTATCAGACCTACACTTAAGGAATCTTAATAAACACTTTTTAACTACTCAAATTTAAGATTTTAGAACCAGATCCATGTCATTGTTACAGACAGTTTAATGCTGAAAAGTTTGTGCTACTTTACATTTATCCATTATAATATGTTTACTCTGAAACATACCAACCCCTTATTCTCATTTTATACACAAATCCTTCACAACTTGTTTAGCAGTGCATTTCAGAGGTCATGTGCATTGTTATTCGGAAGTTGTCACACACTTGGGCAAACTTTAAAGTGGACAAGCGAGAGTGAGGGGAAGCCAGAAGAGAGGAGAGCAGTGGCGTGGAATGGTCTCCGATCATGGTCATTTTGGTTTGTGAGTGACGTCAAGACTGCGAATTCTAGAAAATGTCAGAGCAATTTCCATGCGTACAATCAGAAGGGACGCTGGGTAATTTCGATGCGCTTTCCATATCCACCGTCTATACTGTACATCCATAGGTGCATCCTTTCTTTGTCATTCTGTTGCTCGCCTTCTTGCAAGCCAGTGTCTGGCTTTTTTTTCCTCTGACATTTGAGTTGAAGATTTCGCGTAGCACTTATTCTAATTGTTGTCAATGCAGCCCCCTTCAGAAGTGGTCATATGCCGCTTGGTTCTCGCAGGCTGATATTTTCAACTCTCTGCCATTTGCGCTGCACAGAGCGCAGCTAAGAGTCTGAAAGCAGACAAATTGCACTCAAATTGCATCAGATTGCCAACATGGTGCAAAGGTAAATTGCTTGCAAATCTATTTAAACCCCTGGCCAGCTTTTCCCCCAGTGTGACTCCCGGCAGGATGGCCTTCAAGGCCCTCAGAATGGCCTAATCAGTGACCCGTTTCCCACCGTGGAGCCTGGTAATGAGAGTCAGTGCTTGCTCAACCAATTACCCTTTTGTCCAGTGGATTTATTCCTTTCAAATCTGGATAATATTTTTGTTTTGTCATCTAATATATGGAAAGTGTTTCTTTTCACAGAGCTCAATGGTTTAGCCTAAGTCCCTTCTGTTAATGGGTGCAGGTTGCATATTATAAAAGGAGTCTGAAGGTTGAGCATAGGAAAGAGGAAACTCAGTGGTAGTTCCTAGAAGAGTATTTGTTCAAACGATAATGACTCACATGAAAGGAAAGTTATTTAGTTACAGCCATGTATAGAAAAAAATTACTTCCTTTTTTTTAAGGTAAGTGTTAGCATAGTTCTATGCACATATTTACTTATTCACATAACCTGCAAAACTTTTAATACAACTGACAATTAATAATCTGACAGAAATATTGTTTAAACTCCAAACTGGCACTTTGTTATGAAACCAGAAATCATTTTTGTTAAATATGCAGTATTTGCACACCATTGCACAAAGCAAGATCTCTAAAGACATGGATGAGCGAGTTTGTTGTGGAAGAAATTGACTGGCCTGCACAGAGTCCTGACCTCAACCCGATAGAACACATTTAGGATGTATTAGAGCGGAGACCAGCAGTGTCCAACATTAATGTCTGACCTCACAAATGCGCTTCTGGAAGAATGTTCAAATATTCCCATAAACCCACTCCTAAACCTTGTAGAAAGCCTTCCCAGAAGAGTTGAAGCTGTTGTAGCTGCAAAGTGTGGGCCAACTTTATATTAAACCCTATGGATTAAGAATTGGATGTTACACAAGTTTGTATACACAGACACACTACAGGAACCTGAATTTTTTATACCATTTTACACATTTTGTCACCAATTAATATGGCTGCCTTTGATACAGTAGACCATGACATCCTTCTGTCACGCTTAGAACACTGGGTGGGAATTAGGGGGACAGCTGCAGACTGGTTTAGGTCCTATCTTACTGATAGAACATTTCCGGTTAGTCTTGGAGATCTGGAGTCCTCATCAGCTCCTCTGACATATGGGGTCCCACAGAGTTCTATCCTTGGACCCCTTCTTTTCTCGTTATATTTCTTGCTGCTCGGTTATATCCTGAGAAAACATGGTATCTCCTTTCATTGGTTTTGGTATTTGGTCCTGGTGCCAGACGTAGAGTTCCACCTTTGGATTTAGGAGCTTTGGAGCAGTATGTTAAACCCACAGCATCAAATTTAGGTGTTATTTTTGACCATGGCCTTAAATTTGATAAACAGATCAGTGCTGTGGTTCGGTCCAGTTTCATTCAGTTAAGATAATTGGCAAAACTTAAACCTGTTTTTTCCTTCAGGCTTTTTGAAATAGCCATCCACGCCTTCATCAGCACTTGCATTGATAACTGCAATGCCCTGTATTTTGAGTTTTCTCAAACAGCATTACATCGGCTACAGCTGATCCAAAATTCTGCTGCTCGACTATTAACGTCTACGCGTAAAAGAGAACATATCTCTCCAGTTCTGGCTTCTCTTCGTTGGCTCCCGGTACAGTACCGAATACATTTTTTTATTCCTTTGGTCCTGTTTAAATGTTTACATGGCCTTACCCCGCTGTACCTCTCGGATCAGCTTAAGCAATATGCTCCATCCCGAACTCTCAGATCATCAGATAAACTTTTACTCACGGTACCAAAGACCAAGTGCAAGCTCAGGGGTGTTCGGGCGTTCTCTGTGGCGGCACCCAAACTTTGGAATGACCTACCCGTGACCATTCGTGAGGCCACATCAATCTCAAAGCTCACATGTTTTCTTTGGCATTTAAACCAACATGAGATGTTGATTTTACATGTTGTTTGATTAGATTGTGTGTGATGTGATTTTAATTATGTTCCTTTTTAATATATATATTTTTAATGATTTATTATTTTTTTCTTAATTTAATTAACTTATTTTACTTTTATTATATTACTATATTATTTTATTATTTATGTGAAGCATTTCTTGTTGTTAAAGTGCTATACAAATAAAGATGAGTTGAGTTTTATTCAATATTTACATATAACCATTTATTATCAACAGATTATGATTTGTTTGGTTGTTTAACCAGTTATTTTTGCTCGCCAACTCATATCCATTAGCAACTGGCAGAACTTTGAGCTTGTGAATGACAGTTAGCGAACAACAGTTTTAAATTAACAGGAGTGAAAGTAGTTTGAAGTTCATACCAGTACTATGTAGCTAAAAGGTGAGGAGAATAAACCATGGAGTTGGTGGACGGTCCTGTAAATCTTATAAGTTCACTTTATTTCCACTCATTCAATTTTTAGAATATCAGCTAACTTCTGGGATCCTGGGGTTAAATCCCAAACAGCATTACATGGAAACTAGTGCACATTGTAGAGTGTTTCAAACACCAAATAGTGCCCTTGACCAGGGGTTAGAGAGGGATTTGAGATTCAGCCCTGTGTTATAAGCTAGAAGCAATTACTAAGGAGACAAATGCTGTTTAAGATGACATAATGTTATCAGATATGTTTTCTTAATGAAAGTGTTTTCTAGCACATGTTCCCTCTTTTGTGTGGTTTGCACCACACTGACCTTTTTCTTGCTTACAGTGATGTTCAGAAGTTTGTACCCCCACTTTTAGTTTTATGTTTTTTGTGTAAAAAAATTATTAAAATGGTCTAATCATAGTGGGTCTTGTATTAGTCGGATACAACCTCAGACGAACAATATATAACATTTTACAGAGTGCAATTGTTTATTTAACAAAAATAAAGCAACATGTGGGCGATATTAAGTCTCTTCTTAATGCATTCACAAGATTTAAGAGGGTAAGTTGCAGCCAGGTGCTGCAAATCATTAGCGCTTAATTAATTGATCATCAGCAGTATTTTCTACCTCTGTAACAAGTGGTAAGATCTTCACCAAGTACTGCATGTCCAACCACCAGTGGAGGATTCATTATACAATATTCATTAATTTTATAAGGGACATTCAAGTCAAAGCGTGACTTTTAATTGTGTAAAATAACAAAACACAGTTATGTTTGTAAAACCTACTTTTATTTTTCTATTCATGTTTGTAAAACCTCCTTTTATTTCTCTATTAATTCCCTGCTGCACTAATGCACATATCCCAGTGTTTCACTAGTTTTCACTATCTCACTATCAAGGTGCTATGTTTGATCAGTACATGATGATCAAAAACATGATCAGAATGTTTTACTGCAGCTAAGAGTCTCATCACCGTACTGTGCTTGAAGTCTTCTGTAAAAGTCACCTCTTGTATATTAACTGTGGGATCCTGATAGGTTTAAAACCGTTATTCTGAACTGTTTAGGCAATCTAATATTAGGAAAAAATTTGGAAATAATATTGTGTCTCTAGAAATTTTGCCATTTACTGTACCTCTTCCTTGATTATAAATCATTTAAATATTACACAACATTAAAACTGTACAACTTTGATTTAAGTGTATATGTTTTTCTGTGTAAGATGTACTTACTTACATATTTACAGATACAGCAAACCCAGTCAATCATCTCTTTCTGTCTCTCTGACTGATTACGTTGATGGAGCTGGAGCTTCTTGTTCTTTACCACGTACTTCATCAGGTCCATGTCTGTTCAACTCATTTGTCTTGACTTAAATAAAGTTAGCCATGTTTCTCCTGTTCTTCCCCCTTAAAAGATTATTTTAAATTTAAGAGGCTGACTTATACCTGGGAGGAATAGTTGTTGTATGATTAAACATGAAATCTGAATTGTGTAACACAAATATTCATAATCCTAATTTCATTAACAAGGGCAGTGTAGAGTTAAGTAGGTTAAGTTTAATTCAGTCGGTCATCTGTTGATCATACAGGATCTCACCAACCTCTTATTTTTTGTCTCATGAAATAAATAGGACGAAACCAATGCAGGTTGTCATTTTCATGACAAAATCAGACAGTGCTAACATTGGAGACTCCTTCCTTAGATATTAAATAAACATATTCTCAAAGAAAATGATTGCACTATTTCTGTTAATTAACAGCACATTTGTAATTTGTTGATTTAATTGTTGTATGGCATAAATAATAAATAATAATAATGTGTTTTTTTATGTACACCTGCCAAAGCTATATATAAAATAAACAATATACAATTGTAATTACTGTAAATTCCCTATAAATATTGCATGTAGATATGGCTGTTACCATCTATGCACTAAGAGACACTTGTAAGCAACTGTAGTGAAAAATAAATCAGGCAAGACCCTTAATCAGACCCATATCTAAATCTATGTATAACTACTTAGAAATGAATAACTATGGCTTCATTCACTTATTTAGTAAGGACACTTTTCTTTCCTTTTCTCAAATTCTCTCTCTCTCAGCATGCCTGCAGGTGGCTGTTATGTTCCTAATTAGTTGAGATCATCTCTCTGTCATGTGAAATCTTTTTCATTATGGGTAGGAGGGAAACACAAGAGTGCCTGGGAGCAGAGCGAGAGAGAGAGAGAGAGAGAGAGAGAGAGAGAGAGAGAGAGAGAGAGAGAGAGAGAATTGGCAGTTAAATGTTCCACCTGACTGGAGTCTCCATGGAGTGTGCTTGAGGAAGCAGAAGCACTCTGTGGCCGGTGAGCCTCGTGCATTGAGAGCCCAGCGTGCCCCCTCCACTTTAACCCTGCTCACACTCAAGGGTGTCTTTTCCCCTCTCGCTCTGCTAATCGCTTAGCTACTCTTTTTTAATGGTATTAAAATAGGGAAAATAGGCTCAAGAAGTCAACTACCCTTACCCTCCTCCCCTGCTTTCTCTAACCCTTTTCTCATTCCATCTATTTCCCTCTCTTCACACTTGCTTGCTTTTCTTTTTTTTTTTTTTTCTTTCTCTCTTCATTGAATTTGAGTTGCAAGTGAGAAGACAGCCAGTGGCAGGCCGTAACTGTGTCTCGGACTCGGAGAAGCTTCCGGTGCCTGCCTGCCCCGAGGCGCCCTATGACAGGAAGCAACAAGTGGGATTAAGAGAGGTGCTACTAGAGCAGAGAGCAAGAGAATAAGAGGCGCACAATAAGAGATGGCGAGAGAAAGAAACGGCCACAAAGACTTGTGGGAGGGAGCGGGAAGGATTAGCAAGCTGTTTTGGTGCTCCAAAAAGCCATTGATGAAGAGGAAAAGAGGACCGAAAAATGGATGGGTGGCTGGATGGATGGATCTGTGGATGGATGGATAGATGGATGGATGGATAGAGAGATGGATGTCAGTAGAGATAAGCAGTCCACTGGCTGTTAGGTAGTAGCAGTCCCGCTGAGCTCTCACAGTGAGCCTGAAAGAGCAGCGGTCGCTTACAATTGACCCGAGTTCCCCCCAATGCTGTTTGACTCAGCAGCAGTGTGGAAAGTGCCGACGAGGGCCATTGTGTTCTGCAAGTAATGGGTCACAGGCTCTGAGGGAGGCAATAAAAAGGGGGCAAAAGAGCCAGCACAAGAGATTTTATCAATCACTCTCTCTCCCTCTCTTACTTTTCCATGGATGGATGGAATGGAAGGCCGCCTGTGAAGCAACAAACAACCTGCTTTGCAACGCCGAGTTGCCCATTCATCTCCTCCAAATGCAGTCTAAAGCCGTCTATCGTCCACTAGCAGGAGGCCGAGGGAGTGGGGGGTGGGGGGTTGGGGGGGTTACGGGAGTGACAGTTTTGAGGGCCAAAATAGACTTCCATGAAAATCTCTATGGTCCATTACTTGCTCAAATAGCATTTAGTATAACTACTAGGATATGGATTATAGACAGCACATAGATACATATATTTGCAAATAAAGTTGACTTGATAATAGTAAAGCAAAAATAACCAGTCATTATTTTTTAAAACAGACCAGTTAGCCTATAATGTCTACAATTCTCTATAATCTTTATAATTCACACATTTCACTTGTCAAAAGAACAAACTCCCCAACCGTGGGCTAAACTAAAATAAATGTCTGTGATCTTTGTGCAAACTGAAACATTTGCTCTTGCCTTTTCAGAAAAAGTGAGCTAATATGTATCTCCAAAAATATATTTTTTACTAGCTTTGGATATCAAAGCCAGTTTGTAACATCAGATCAGTTTGTAACATAAGATTAGCATGCTAGTGTAATGTTTGCGTCACTAGCGAGGGAGCCCTTGGTATTGGCCTAAGGTATTTAACTGTTGCAAGCTAGAATGTTTCTTGGCTTTGCCAAGTAAATTAAAACATCTGACTACTTCTTTTTATATTGTTGAATATTGTAATTGAGATGATATAAAAGTGAAAATCTTCGACAAAATCAAACAAAAAGGATAAAATTAACGAAAGCAATCCGACAAAAGCTTCACCAAACCTCTCAAAAACTAGCTAGATACATTAAGCTAGATTGCAAAATAATATGTAAACAATTGATGGTAATATATAGATCTATTCTAAAAGAGATTTTTGTTGTTGTTTGAATTTTAAGTAATTTTAAGACTATTAAAAAGGGTCTAAAGTGGAAAAAAAATTGGCATCCAAGCCAGTTTGTAACATCAGCGAGATTAGCATGTTGGTCTAATGTTTCAGTTACTAGCATGGCAGCTCTAGATGTTGGCCTAAGGGATTTACATGTTGTAAGCTAGCCTAGGTTAGTGTTCCCCATGTTCCTTGATTTGGCCAATTATATTGACACCCTTGCAACATTCTAGAAACATCTGACTGCTGATGTTTACATAATTTAATATTCTAATTGCGATGAAATAAATGTGGAACTCTTTAACTAAATCAGTAAATACACAATTACAGTGTTAAATTCTTAATTTAAGTTACGCCTTTCCATCAAAGGATGTAAGTAAACAACAACTAAAGCAAACTTACTACAACTTCACTAAATCCCTCAAAAGTTAGATAGCATGATACAGCAAAACATTTATTTAAGCTAGCTTGCATAATAATAGATAAACAATTGAGGGTAATGTGAAGATATTTTTTAAAATTTAGAGATTTGTGATGTTGTTATCTTTGTTGTTTGAAATTTAGTAACTAGAAGTCAAGAGTTCATAGTGGCGGAGTGGTTAGCACTGTGGCCTTGCACCTCCAGGGTCGAGGGTTCAATTCCTCTGGACTGTGTGCTTGGAGTTTGCATTTTCTCCCTGTGCTTGTTAGGTTTCGTCCCACAGTCCAAAGACATGCAGATTAGGTTAATTGGCGTTCCCAAATTGTCCGTATGTTGTGCGTGCCCTGCGAGGCTTGGCACCTTGTCCAGGGTGTACCCTGCCTCGTGCCCTAAGTCTCCTGGGATAGGGTCCAGCACCCCCCCCCCCCTTCGAGCCTGTATACAGGATAAGCGATATAGAGGATTGGATGAATAAATGTCAGGAGTCTGATGCAAAAAGAACTTGAACAAAAACATTTAAAAAATGCTACTTTCTTATTCTGAGTCAGGCAAAAGATATTCATTTATCATAAGTCTTTTTTCCTAAAGAAGCTACTTTTACTTTCTTTCTTAAGAGTTTTGTTGCATAAAGCATTTGAATCTGAATTTTACTTGTCACCAGGACATTCTAGCTGAGCATTTTACTTGGAGAAGAAATTGGTGTCATTATCACACAGTGAGATGAATCTGACCTGCTTGTATATAAAACTCAGCCTCTGACCTGGAGACTGTAGCCACTGTGAACCCTTGGCTCCTCAAAAGCGAGGTTGAATGAGACTTCACCCTTTCTGTGGCCCTGCACCCACTCTGCCCCATTGGTTCTGAAAAGACTGAGGTATATCACTGAGAGAGAGGGAGAAAGAGAGAGAGAGAGGGAGAGAGAGGGAGAGAGAGAGTGAGAGAGCCTTTCAAGAGCCTCTGTTGTTCATCGCTTAAGGATTCAGACGCCTTTCTGTCTTTTTTGACGGCACTTCTGTGGACAGCTGCTTAGGACCCGGCCTAACTGTTCATATGGATATGTATGGTAATGACTGGGAGAGAGAGGGAGAAGGGAAGAGAGGGTGAGAGAGAGCTCAACAAAGACGGGTAGTAAAAGGGGTCTGTCGTGGCCTGGGTGTCGCTCTGTTGTGTGGTCTGAATAGGGTTTATATGAGACCCAAAGGCCCTGTCGCAGTGATACACAGAGCCTGCATAGGAAGGATAATTATTGACTGGTCCAAGAACAGCCTCCCTCCTGCTTTTCTCGTTTCTTCTTCTCTGTATACATCCAAGTCAACCCACACTCAAAGCCCTCATTTTTTCGAAACTCCTCATAAGTTTTCCCCTGATCTCTTTCACTTATTGATTTGTTTTACTGAAATCGTTTAAAAGGAGATGTTGACACATTTCCTAGAATTCTTTCATCAAGATAGACTCCTGACAGTTTCAGCTGAAAGTACTCACTATCTGTGCAAGAACAAAAATGAGTAATGGTCCTGGTTTTGTCTGAGATTGTTTTGTTTTTTTTCCTAGCTCACAAACTTTTTAATTTTATTACAACTTTCCAACCATGCCAATTGTTTATAGCTAAGAATTTTTGAAGTAGTATTTATTTATATCTAAATTTATTTGTGCAAATGTTTTATTATAATCAATGGTAAAGATTTTTTTTATAGTTATATCTATTGTGGCTTATTTCTTATTCATAATATCAAAAGTTAAATGTCTACAAACTTTTAAAAAAATTATTGCAACAATATACTGCTACAAAAAAAATAACATGTAGTCTCAGTTTAACTTGAACTATAGTTTTAGTTTAAGTCGAACTGGTACTCAAAGCGTTCCCTTAGCAGTATACTTTTCATACCTTCTGTAAGATGGTTTAATTGTTTTTGTTTTTGTTTTGAGAATTTTGTTGTTGGTATCATTGAATTGTAAGGTGTTCACAAAATGAAATGTAAAATTTTACGTAAAAAATACAGAACATGTTAAAATAAGTCCAGCATCATAGACTGCATGTTAATATTTATATTTCTACTAACCAGGATGATGATGATGATGATGATGATGGTGGTGGTGGTGGTTGTGGTGGGTATATTAATTTGTAAATAACAATTTTTTACCATTTTTGTTTTTTGTTCTATGATGCCGATTATGCTGGGTATATAATTATGGTCTTAAAATACAAAAATATTTTATTATATAAATGGCTTTTTTTATACAATTGTTGATATTTCTTCATTAAAATCTTTTAATTTATAGAAAGTATTTACGGAAAAAAAAAAACATTGTGAAACACTATTGAAAGTGTTGTGAAGCCTCCTGAGGGTTACATGCACATCACTGAGTCTCCTAATTAAATTAGCAGATGGTGTTTTCTAGTTTGACTAAAATGTTTGACAGTCGTTAAGTAATTTGTGCTGAATGTTATTTAGCATTTGAAAATATACTGTATCTGTGAATGTCAATATCTTTAAATGTATTATTAATCCAACTTGCTTCAGTCTTCAGCAACACAACTTAAAACACCTGATAGAACATTAGTCATGTTTTTTTTTTTTAAGTCTTTTATATCTCAATACTTTTTTCTCTCTGGAGTCTTTTGTTGTAAAAGAGACCAGGCTTTGCGATGAGTCTTGTTGCAGTGTAGAGGCCCATTTGGTTTGGGTTCAAGCTAATACATGCTTTAGTGATCCGGTTAAATTGACTGGAAAAATGCTAGCGTGATTTTATGCAAATTTAAATTGTTAATAAATTCGAAAAGGCCTATGTAAAGGGACTTTTTTTAAAGGCAGATTTTTCTATGAATATTAACATTTTCATTTCCTCCCAGAATACGGTCTAGAAATTTGCTCACGTTTTGACATTTTATTCACATGGTTTTACACTAGAATAATTGGGAAGTGGATAAGACCCTAAGCTGTGGGACATGAATCAATTGTGCTAATTGTGTTAATTTGTCGAGTGGTCTTAACTAAGTGACTTAATGGGCTCTCCTTCCTGGCTCTTTTGTGTGTTAAACATAGGCTGATGAGATGAAAGGATGAGATGCAGAGTGCAGGTGGGTTTTGAAGGAAGGGGTGTGCAGCCGGAGACAGAAAGAACAGTATGTGTATGTGTGTGTGTGAACATGAGTAAGAGAGAGAGAGAGAGAGATGAGAGAAAGACCATATGATTTTTCTGTGTGTGTGTGTGTGTGTGTGTGTGTGTGTGTGTGTGTGGGCACAGGAAAAATTAGCTTCACGTTTTGCGCCTCTCAGCGGCAGACCTTGGTGCTTGCGTGGGCCACTGAACTCCTCTCTCTGTCTCCTGTCACTGATCACAATGGTATAGATTAGAGCCGCTGCAGTCGTCTTTTCATGCAGCACAGTCGGGCCTGAAGCTCCCTTGAAAGCTCAGCTGTGTAGGGTTAATGACAGCTGAACTGCTCTGCTGGAGTCCTGCACAACCTGCTGCTTTGCACTTTACACCCACATCCACCAAGCATGAGAAATAGACATGCATACACCTAAACACTCATCATTACTACTAAATACTAAAGTCGCTATAGTAGGCTATATACAAACGTATATATACAGACCAGACATATGAAATGAAATGAAATGAAATGAAATGAAAAGACAAGATGAATATGTTAGTAATGTGTTTGGTCATATGAGCCACAAGTGTCATATATATGATTAAAGAACACTACACAATTTACGATATGAATAAATATTAATTTAAAGTATTAGAAATGTTAATATGCTAAGATTTATGGTGATTTTAAAATAAATATGAATCACAGCAGATCAAAATTGTGAACAGCTGTCTATCAGTGTCAATTACTTGTGGCTTATAAACTGTAATGTTTAAGAGTTCACATGTAACGCTTCACATGTAGGTTATAGCTTTAGTTAGAGTTATAACATAATATGACCTTTGAAACATGACAGTTTAAGCTCTTGATTTTTAAAAAAAAAAAAAATTTTGCAGCAACCCTCACATATTACCAAATTACCTTACAATGTGTTACTGAATCGAAAAATATTATCAAAATACATTTAGAGCTATTTATATTACAAGGACTACAACTGAATTAATTTTGTTCACTTCTGTGATATTTTGGTGAATTTATCACATTTACTTACCTGTAAAAAAACAACAACAACAACAACAACAACAAAAAACAGATGAATCCCCAGATCCTGAGGCTGTGTAAGTGAAGAATAAAAAAAAATTGGACCAACAAATTTCAGGCAAATTTAAGTGTGTCTATGCTTACCTATTAATCAAAAAGCTCCAATAGCTATAGAAAGATTACCATACGCCACAGAACAGTTTCAGTGTGCCTTGGCATGTCCCTCTGTAATGGTGATGGAGTAATAAACTAAAAGGAAATTACTCTGTTGTTGTTTTGATGATGGTGTTGGAGAACCGAACATCTTACTCTCATACTATAGGTTCTCAGTTTGGTGAACATTTGGTGAGTGTGAAGACCCTAACATGTGATTTACATGACTTTGATCCTCAGCAAAACAAGTAGCGAGCTGTGTGCATGGCAGTGCAGTCATCCTGGACAAGGATGCAAATGTCAAATTAAGGTCAAATAGATTTGCAAGTTGAGCCAGTTTTAATCAGTTTCATTTGTTCTTAATTTAATTAACTTTTAACTAATGCATTTTTAAATACTTAATTTGAAGAAGATTTAGCTTATGAACTTAAGATTATGGACCACATTTGGGTTCACATTATATAAGTGGTGGCGCACAGATGTCTAACAGAAATTATTATGATTGTATTGAAGGATGTTGCATTGGAAATTATATTAAAATGCATACCTGACAAACTCAAAATACATTCTTTTGAATATCAACCAAGAATGTACTGAGATTTACATTTCATCCTCCATAGTTTATGTTTGTGTGTATTTTGCTCTGGTGTAAATAGGCCTCTACCTTCTTGGCCCCCCAGCAGTTTAAAGTTATGACTTTTGTGTAGTGTGTGCTGTCAGGGAGGTTATTGATGGAGAGAGAATGGGAGAGCAACCTCGCCGATCTAGACTTACAGACAAGGATTTATCGCTCTGGATCTCTCCGACAATTTCATCAAAAGCCCATCGGGTCTTGCTGTCTCCCCCCACCACCACTACCATCACCACCACCACCTCCGCCACGATAAATCACCTCAGGAGTGCAGACCTGAGCGACGGTCAGAGACAGATGAAGGAGGCGAGCAGAGGGTTGACGCCCATTTATTGCAACACTGCGCTTCATCATAGGGCCTACAGAGCTTTTGCTAAACATTTATTTTTAAAGAATATAAACTTTAATTGAGAATTACTGTTGCAACGCTGCATGTGACTTCTTTATGCATTTAATATCTAACATGCTCTGCACAACTGAAAATTGCACATATGTCTAGCGTTGGACAGCAATTATTATAATTTCTGGTAAGTTTTTGACTTTTCAGTTAATAGTTAAATTAATATAGCCACATTAGTGTTGAATTGGCATTTAGTTTTACATTACCAACATTAATACCATATATTAATGTTGCATACCACACTAAGCTGTGATGAGAGAAGAGCTACCAAGCACCGTGATCTAACCATATTTTGCTTAACATAAATGCATTACAATATAATTTGATATACAAAATCATTTACACTTAAACAATGTAAATTATTTTGTATATCAAATTATATCAAATGTGCATGCATGTATATTTTACCTATAAATGAAAATGTGCATTTTGTAAAAAATAAAATAAAATTTAAAAAAAAGTCAAATTAAATGTAGGATTATTTTTACATGCAAAATTAAAATGTAAAATTATGTACTTTAAATTGTTTACACATCAGGTCCACTATATAAGTTCTCAAGTAAAATATAAAAATATAGAAGTAGATGGATGCATTTTCGCATCTTAATTTTTAAGTCTAAAAAATGGGGAGCACTTCAACAACAATAAAAAGTTTAGTATGACTATATAGTAGGTTTATTACTTTTGTTAGTGTATAGACTGTCTATATGATTTACAATGCATCAATAGAGTATATGTGGACTGGATTTAAAAGTGTAATAGGACTGTGATAAGAATGAGTTACTAGCCAATAAATGAATAAACTAAATATCAGAAGTAGAAAGTTAACTATGCAAATTAAGTTACAGCTTTGGTGACAATAAATAGCCAGAATATTGTTGTATACATTTAAATAATACCATAATATTTGAATATATGTATAAAAATTATTCTAGAGACCATTGAATTTATTATGATGTCCATGGGCTCCTAGTTGCAAAAAATTTTTAGATTTTTTTGTTTGTTTGTTTGTTTTAATTACTCATTTATAAATTACAAAGTAAAAGCCTACAACCCTTACCTGGATGATTTTCAAAAAAGCTTTAAAAAAATGTGTGTGTGTGTGTGTGTGTGTGTGTGTGTGTGTGTGTGTGTGTGTGTGTGTAGATAGATAGATAGATAGATAGATAGAGAGAGTTTACAAATTATCTACTAATTACCAACAAAAATTAAAAAACCTGTTTGCATTAAAATAGTTGATAATTACGCATATCTAGTCATGAATAGATAGATAGATAGACAGACAGACAGACAGATAGGTAGATAGACAGACAGACAGAAAGACTTCATTGCTCCTGTGAGGGAAATTAGGTGTTACAACATCGTATTACAGCAGCAGCAGGTTACACAACAGTAGTTGGAACAGGATGTAATTTGCAACTTATATAAAGTTATACAATGTTGTAGATGATGCCACATAGAAAAACAGAGTGCAAATTGCCAATTCAAAAAGAAAGAAAGAAAAAAGAAATTAAATGTGCAGTGGTCATCTGGAATGTTGCCATTTACATTAATCAGCCATTACATTAAAAACATTAACATTAAAACCACCTAAGTTTTGGGTTCCCTTTTGCCACCGGGGAGGGTCTGCTTGTCTGGGGCATCCCATGGGTGCTCGATTGAATTGCTATCTGAGGAGTTTGGAGGCCGGATCTGCAGCCTTGGACACTTTACCTACTGAGCCCGGTGTTGAGTGCCCCTGATCCTGTCACCAGTTTCCAGTCAACAGATAAACACAAAGATGCAATACAAAAAATTTCAACTTGATACAACTTATGGGTTTTACCAACAACAAAAACAGCAACAAGAACAAAAACAACAATAATAATAATAATAATAATAATAATAATAATAATAATAATAATAAATCTTATCTTTTAAATACATTTCACTTACACCACAAGATCTCAATACAGAGATGCCAGTACACATCTTATACAGTAAGACATACACTATGGACACTCTGTGTTTCCTGTTTGAATTTTCTAATCTACCCGCTAGTCTTAATCACCGAACCCTGGATCGGTCCCATCCTGTCTGATTCCAAACCAACCACACAAACCAACAGTGGGATTTTTACAGTTCATCCCGAGCTTTTCATGGATGTAGTGCACCACATTAATCTAATAAAAACAGCTGAAAGAGCTTGACCCATGCTTTTACCTGCTTTTAAGTTACAGATTTATGAAATTGTTGTATGAAAATGAGTCGAGGGTAGTGGTTTACACCACCCATTATGTGGTCATGGAAGATGTGAAAAGATTGAAAGAAGCAAATAGTATATTTACTTTTTCACAATTCTTTTTCCCAACTTTTAGTATAAATGTCTCTTTCTTCATACTTTTCATTGCAAATTATATTAGCAGCAGCAACTTGACTGGAAAGCAGAAACTTAAGTTCAAGTTCTGTATAAGTATTCTATAACCACATAATTTCAGAGTGTTTTGTAGGCGGGGTGTTCAGGTGAAACCAAGACTTTTGATAAGTTAAGACCAAGCCTTGATAGTTAAAAACTCTTTTTCTCTCTCTACTGTATATAATACCCTGCTACACTAATGCACTTATCCCAGCGTTTCACTAGTGCTTGGATACCATCGAGGTAGAACGTTTTCTGTCAGACTCAGGTCTTGAACCCGGGTCTCCGGGGTGAGGGTTGAGGATTTTACCACTGAGCCACGGAGGGGATAGGGTTGGACCCAACTGAAACACACTCAAGGCAGAAAGTCTCAGGCAAGATAGATTTATTTTTTAAAGATGTAAAAAAGGGTTCACAGGAAGCTTGTCATCAACAAAAGTTCTTCTCATTCAGAGGAATAAAATAATTGACAAAATAATAAACTCTTAAATTAAAGCCTCCACACGGGGAGAAAACAACCAGGTAATGAACAATCAAATCATAAAAAGACTGAGGAACTTACAACAGGACACACAGAGGAGGGACTCAAAAACCAAGTGAATAAGAGGGGAGAAAGTGAACGGCTTAAATATACTGGGGGAAACAAGACACAGGTGATCTGAATAACTAATGAGACAACACAATGAAAAACTTGGCCTAAGGGGAACACAAATGACCTCTAGAGGCCAGGGGGCAAACTACAGGAGGAGCAAAAGGCTGACAGTTTTCTAAGTATGCTGGAGCAATGATCGGACTGCCTGCTTGATGTCTGAAACGCTGGAACTCCTTTAATGACTCAAACATGTGGAAATGGCTTGGAGCGAGCTCAGGACTGTACGGGGATGTGGCAAGAACTTTTAACCAAGTTCCTGTAATGTGCAAGTGTCTCTTTCACAAGTTAAGAAGACACCATTTGTCATTTTTTAAGGATCAGGCGTTCTATTCGATGGTATATCAAATCACACACTTCATAAAGAGATATGACATTGTACAAAGAACTTGGTCAGAGTCACAAATGTACTTACATTTTAATGGTGATGTTAAGTGCAGAATGTTACTTTCTTTTACGTGTTTTACATTCATGCATTAGTTCAGTTTGTAATAAAACAAAAACAATGTCAAAAGGTAGATAAACTTTTTTGGTCATCTTTTAAATGTTTATTATTGATATCTTAAAGATATTTTGATATCTTTAGGTCACTAGGTTAATTGACCATTTTTCTTGCATTTGATCATGAACTAAAAATTTCCAAAGAACTTATTCTGTTGAGTACACAGTATAGTTTATATCAGATCATTTTACATTTCATCTACACTTAAAAAGAATTAGGTGGTAATTACTCATAGCTGAAAAAAAACAAGGCTTTAATTGCAGTTGTAAAATCTGATACAAATTTTACTAATATTATTTATATATGTTTTTTCATTATACTATTAGTATCGTGATAAATACCATTTGAACATTTTTTTTTTCTTCTTAAAATATGTGAAACGGCAAAGGGTTTTGGCTCTCAGAAATATGTTTCCTGTAGATGTTTACTGCGTGTATGGGGTTGGCAGGTGCCGGGAAACAGGGTGTTAGCCCGTGGCCACACAGAGCACCCAACCAGATGTACAGCAGCGGAGCTGGCGCCTGGGTTATTCTTCTCAGCCCTACTGGGCAAGCCAATTCCTGTATAGCACTTAATGCACAGAGGATGGGTTTTTCCTCTTGCTCTCTCTCCAAAACTCTCTGTCTCTCTCTTTCTGACTAGCTTTATCTTCACATCAATCTTTATGATGTGTGCTGCACCTACCACTTAGTGCTCCTGTAAAATGTCCTTCAAGTGCTCTCTCTCTCGCTCGCTCTCAGATGATCTCTAACCTGGAGTATCTTCAAAGCCTTTTTGAACTCTTTCGATTGCACTTTCCTGCTTTCCTGCTGTAGTCTTACATTACAAATATGCCCTTACAAAAAAGTTTAGCCAATTCCGTATAAAAAAAAATTCACAAAACATGTACTCTGTGGTTTGACAGGTAACATAATGTATTCAGAGATAATGTTTTTTTTCCCCCTATAACTTTAAAATATCATGTAGTGTAAGATTACTCCATGTCTGACTTCTCAGACTCTCAGAACAGACTCTTTATCTTCTTTCTGCTCTCAGAACACAAATATTATAAATGATTTAAGTAAAAAAAAAATACAAAAGGCAGAGCAGAACTTTTGTAGAAAATTATGAAATCATTTGTCAAAATGTAATAGATGCTGTAATGATTTTTATATCCAGGCTTAATCAAGCTTTACGATACACAAAATGATACACAGGGGCAACCAGAAAATGTAAATCTTAGCAGATAAAACCGCATGTTGTACTGTAATTCATCTAAATTATGTGCTTTATTAAAGGCATGCGACTTTGAAGGTTAAACTTGTACATATTATTGATAAAATAGAATTACAAATTGTCATTTGTAGATTTTAATTGTTTTATTATTTTTTTGTGCTATTATTTAGTCTGTAATTAAAAGTCTGAGATAAAAAGGATGAAATTGAGATGAGAAGACGATGAGGTGAAAGTCAAAGATGGTATAAATTATGACTGGGGGAAGTTTGATAGATTGCTGTTGCTCCATATCCATAAAGAATCTATTAAACAAAGTGACCTTGAGAGGACGAGAGAGCGATAGAGAGAAGAGAGAAGATTCTCATGCACCACTTACCATTATGAGGGGTGCAACAAGTGTAATAAGAGCAACTTCATATAGGACACTTTAGGCAATCTTGAAAAAGTCTAGAGGCTACCAAACGCTCCCCCTCCCTCTGTTTCTCTCCTCCTCACTGGCTTTTGAAGTGGAGCAGGTTCAGATAACTGTTGTAAAATAACAACCCCCCCCTCCCAACTCAATCAATCCTGACCAGGCAGACAAAGGCCTTAAGGTGTCTCGTGAATACCGTGTAATTAGCCAATGCTTTTTCTTCCTTTAGCATTACAAAAGACATTTAAGTCATGAAAAGAGCCCTTTGTTTTCTGATTGCACACTTGTCCACTTCTCCTGACACCAGATTGGGTCTCAGGCTGACAAGAGCTCCAGAAGTAGCAAGGTCCCTTAAAGCCCTAAAAGAGTGAGTTCTTGTTAAACCTTGGTCCTCAGTGCTACTGGTTACACGGTCCCAGTCTCTCTGTACAGGACCCTAAAGAAAAAGTTCCATCATGATTAAAAAATTAGCTTCATCTAGATTCTCAGTCAGCTCTCATACAGTCATCTAGTTGTAATTTCTCTGACCTTCCGTTGCTTTCCTAGTTTGGTTCCAGTAAATGCAACAAATAACTCACAAACTGCGTTCAGCAAAGCTGTTCCTTAGCTCAAGCTGAGTTCTACATCCTTCACACTTGTCCTGCTGAGTAAAGTGCATGTCAGAACTTATCCACATGCCAGTTTGGTTCCCAGGGCAATTAACCAATCAGGCCCTCACCTGGGGCTAAAAGGTGTCTTGGGCAAAAAGGGCCTCACCCAGTGAGCTGCGCTCTAATGGGAGTCTGGGAGGAAGCTTTTACCTGCACACCTCACTTCTTTATGGCACTCAGCTGTTTGATCTTAAAATACCTTCTCTGATGAGGTCACTACTGAATAATTGAGGTTGTTTGTTCTGGAGTGAGGACAATAAGATAAAGTGACCTTGCTTGGAGAATTTCTCAACCAACAGGAGTTTGCTTACTGTGAGACATGTTTGAAATTTGATCAGAATTATCGTGTTACAGAAACACTGAGGCTGTCAGTTTTTTTCGTGTAACTGTGCACTTCACTGACTTGAATGATGTTCAGGGATTTATTTTTTTTATTCTCACTTTTATGGCAACAATGTCTGATATTAAATGAGCTCGAAAGTGAGTTAATTGGGAAAGCAGTTGTTCCTCTGTGAGATCTTTAAAGTGGGATCTCAGAGTGTTTTACTATAGACCCTGGATAAGCCTTTTTTGATTGATATGGCTGTAGGAATATGCTCCATACCTATGAGGAGAGGTCTGGTGTGACCTCTGACCTCAATTCCTTGGTCACTTCTTTATTTATATATGCACCAGTATGTAGCCATAATATTAAATTGTGTGTTGTGGTATTTGGCTCCATGGAGGCTTGATCGGATTGGGATCTAAGGAATTTGGAGGCCAGATTGGCAGCCTTAAGCTCTTTGTCCATTGGGCCGCAGGTGCATCAGGCTGTGGTGCAGTGGGTGTTCTGGTGCCTTTCTTTTGTGGCCAATATTGACTTTTTCAGCAATTTGTGCTTTTTGGTTGGATCAAACTGGACAGACAGGCCTCTTTGCGGGCATGGATCAGCTTTGTGTCATCAGTTTGCCCTTATATAATTTATTATCAGTTTTAATGTGTTAATGTTATTTTGTGTTAATATTATGGCTGATCAGTGTATGAGATCACAATTTTCAGTAGTCCCTTTTGAAGTCTTGCTTATTGTTTAGATCTGAGCCTTGCTCAGCTATGTTAGACCCTTTGCTTATTCAGTTTGATAATACTTAGGTTATCCTTTCGATTTCTCATATGGGCCTTGCTCTACAAATTTAGATTTAGATTGTGTATTGATAAGGTCAATTAAGCCTTCTCATTGTGTTATAGCTGCATTTGTCTCAAAAATATGAGATTATCAGATTTCCAGAGTTGTTCAGGATTCAAATGAGTTGTTTTGGATTATAAAAAAAGATTCCAAACCTTTTCTTTGTATTACTAAAATTTCTCTCCGATAGGAAAGCATTTGTTTCCAGGATCCAAATAGACCTACAATATTCCTGATGTAAATTTTTTAAGTTAATTTTAACTAAAAGTATTAGATCTTCACCCAGCATTATTCCTGCCTGCCACAGTGTGGGTAAAGTTAACAGTAAAAAGTTAAACGCAAGTTTTGTCAAATCTGTAGTTGTAACAGGGTTGAATTATGCTCACAGTATAATTCCAAACAAACTTTGAAACTATATAGAGGGACAAAACTAACAGGCACATTTCTTTCTGTCAAATAGAAAGTTGGATTTTATACATAAGTCTGTTTGTTAGCACCAGAAATTCAAAATTCAGATGATGTTGACAATGACATAGAATAAACCCTGGTCCTTGCAGGTCCAGCTGCTACCAAATGTTGTTGATGTGTGGTAGCAGCTGAACTGCCACCTGGAATACCAGCGAACCAGCAACCATGAGTTTGTCTTGTCTTGGCGTTGCCACTCTTGTCCTCCTAGACAATAAGCAGTGGAACCAGTTATTCAGAATCTGTTCCATAGCCTGGAACTTGTATTCTTGGCAATTCCAGGACATGCACAGTGCTCTTTCAGGTTTTAGTAGCAGAACAAATGTTTGTATAATGAATTTTTTCTTATAGTGAAAATTAATTTTGTCCATAAGTATAAAATCAGCGCTTTAGGGGGAAAATACAAAAATGATAAATAAATAAATAAATAAATAAATAAATAAATAACTACATCACACTTTATTACCTAAAAACATAATAAAAACACTTTTTTGCACTTTTCATGATGCTTTAATGCTATTTTTTTTTTCAAACATATTGTGTAAGAATTGTATAAATAGAACAGAATTTAAATACCTTGTTTATTATTTATTATTATAATTGTTAGATACTATGTCTGTACTGTGTTCATAACAGATACAAGAATGGTGTAGTGTGTGTGTGTGTAAAGACAGTAGTTATATTACATAAGAGCCTGAAGTAGGAAACGAAATAAACCACTCCTTACTCGAGCCTATATTCAGCGACAAGCCAGACAGCTAAATTATCAACTACCAGTATTCTTATTGTCAACTCTTAAGAACTGCTCATACTCTCTCTCTCTCTCACTCACACACACACACACACACACACACACACACACACACACACACACACACACACACACACACACACACACACACACACACACACACACACAAAGAGAGCACAATTTGCCATAAATACCTTTAATCTTAATATTTTAAAAGCAATTGCTACCTGTAAACTCATTACAAAAACATGCATATATAATAGGTGTTATAATAATTATTAAAGCAATTTATATAAATATAATATGTTTATATAAATATATTAATGTTTTGAGTTCAAGATACTGTATATGCAATCACAACAAGGAACACTGAATTTTTTATTTATTAATTTTTTTACTATTTTTTAGTACACATGCAGCTACAGGTTCTCTTGTGATTGCTGTTCTTGAGTGTCTTCATTGAGCCGATGTGTACAGCAAGTACAAAAAAAAAATGGCAGTATGTGAGATCTTATACCCACTAGAAGAAGCTTTACATGAATACAATAATAGAATAAAATAGAATAATAGTGACATTCTTAAAACACTGAGAAAGCATCAATGTTCCGGCCAAAATTTCCTCAACATGCAATGTTCAGCATACTCTCTGCCAACCAAGATGTTTTTAAAAAAATTTTTTTTTTTTATTCATTTTGAATTTGTTGATAGCATTTACACGCCACACTAGTAGAGGATTTTGTGCAGAAGAGGAAAATGATCTGTCTGTGGGATTCAGTCGGTAATAGTCTCTACACCCTTACTGGCACTCATTCATAACCAAACACTTAAAGTATTAGACACGCATTTTCTGTTCTTCATGATGTTTTTTTGAAGGAGACAATGAGAAAGTCAGCAGCTGAGACTGGCAGGAGACACACGATGCATTCAATAAATGCCAACATTTTGACAAGCTGCATCATGTACATCAGTACAGGCTCATAAACACACGCAACCACACACACACACACACACACACACACACACACACACACACACACACACACACACACACACAATCCCTGTTTCCGGTTCAGGAAGTTATGTTATTCCTCAGTAAATCAGGATACACACATTCCTGCGGTTAGTCGCCCAGGGCCTTATCTTTTAACACACTGCTAGTACTCGCACACCCACTCTCTCTCTTTCATATACACAAGCATACACCAATTCTAGCTTTCAGGTTTTAATGGCAAATAAATAATTTGGCTTTGCCCTGAAGGACATGACAAAGACATAGCAAGTCTGTTACATCACATGCTCCTCTGTGCCTTTACTTGCACACAGTGATAAAAGAGGAGGGGAAAAAAACACGCGCACACACACACACACACACACACACATATATATATATATATATATATATATATATATATATATGTGGACAATGTTTTTTTCTTTTATATATATATATATATATATATATATATATAAAAATATATATATTTTTTTGTTTTTTTTGGTCTGTCCACACACCATCCAGCACATCAAGTGATGTATCTGTCATATCCGTGACAGTTACTTAAGTGGTCGGGTTGCCAGCTCAAAGTCGGATCTTCATTCACAGAGTTAATCTATCTTGGTTGTCTTTGGACAGTGGGAGGAAACTGGAAAACCCACTAAGCATGGGGAGACCGTGTAAACTCCCCGCACACAGACTTGAGGCAGGAATTCAACCACGACCCTGGAGGGGCGACGCCACAGTGCTAACCACTAAGCCACAGTGAGAGAGATCATTTCATTTCATCTTCTATTAATATCAACACTGGCTCATAGATTTTAGTGGTGCTGAATGACATTTAAACCAACGTAACCCCAAACAAAATGCAACTGAGAGTCTGTCTACTAGGCAGTAGTCTAGGGTCTCGTGTATTTTTAGAGTAACACACAGTTAATAAGCTGTTGCTAGTAGTTACAGTTTGGCAGCAAATTTTTCAAGGTTTTCGATGTTATCTTATTTAACTGTTTTTGATCTAGCAGATGTGTTTCCAGTCACTAAAGAAAGGCTTTTTTTGTTCTCAGCCAGTGAATGGGAAATAAATTCACATGCATTTTGGGCGAATTCTGCATTAACTGTTCAGTTCCTAGCAGAGGCATCATGCTCTATCAAATTGAGGTTGAATGTGCCTCTTCCAACGTTTCCCCTGTAGAAACTGTTGCCTGTAGAACTGTTGCAGTAGGTGATTTAATTCGTCTTACTAAATACAATTTTGAATCCAAAAGGTGCCTTTCTGTGTGGTTTTATTCTCAGTTGAAGTCTGAATGGTGCACACAGAAACCTGTTTAGTGATATAATGAGCTGATGCACAACTGGCGTCTTGTTAACCGCAGTGTAAGGTATGAATAACCGAGCTCATCTCACGACATGACAATAAATGTGTACACCAGAAATAGCTTCAGAAGTGTCTTTAGCATCAGTTATTACCTCATATTATTCAGTCATTACCATTGGTGTTAGCATTAGCTTATTGTCCATTGCAATCATTAAGATATTTGATCTGTCAGAATTTGATGTCAATTTTCAGATGAAAACGCCATGAAAAAAATGTCATGCATGATGCTTCTGGTGCTTCTGGTATGGGGCAGCATGGTTCTTGTCCCAGTAAGCGTATTGCAGTTTAAATTTTGCCCACTAGGTGCAATAATAACTACAGAGCTAAATATGGCAGTCAACAAACTGGTTGTCACTGGGCAACATCCAGAAACACAAAGTAAACATTGGGAGCTCATACCTGTTAAATATTAACATTGTATTAATGTATTAATGTAATGTAAAAATGTATTAATTTTTCAGTTCATCCACTAAAGTGTTTAGAACACAAGTGCTAAGCCATGGTATATGTTTATTTCTGGCTCTTTTTTTTTTTTTTTCACTTGGCCTCTCACTTCGCTTCTGGGGATATACAGGGAATATCATGTCAAGAACAGAAACTACTTCACAGTCTCTTGTTGCATCTGCTCTCTAACATAATGTCCCACAAAATGTTGTCTGTCTACACAGTAACAAGAAATTATATTCAGTTCAGTTCCTTTGAGAGACACTAAGACCCATATTGCAACTTGTACGATCACTCAACATCCATGGTACTAGAGAGACTGAAAACATAGAGAAAGACAGACAAACAAAGAGGTGACCAAGATAACAGATGAGAAAAGAGACAATTTTATTTTAATCTGGGTTCTCTGCTCGGTTTCTCAGATTGGCTCTAGAGAGAGAGAGAGATAGAGAGAGAAATGTAAAAATACTGCTGTGAAAGCAAGACAAAGTGAAAGCAAGTCAATGAGATGAATGAATTAATATTTGAATAGGACATTGATATAATCTGTGTTTTGTAGCTGAATTTTCCCAGTTTGAACATCCACCTGCTGACAGGATCACCTGCAGCACACACACACACACACACACACACACACACACACTCCCGTCTTAATGCCGTGGTGGGTTAATAAAAACACGATGGTGTTGATCTGTCAACACAATCACTTTCTGAAGAACCGAGCAGGCTGCCAAAACACGCTCTCACACGCACCCAGATCACCTCGAGTCTCACCCTCAGGACACAGAGACAACGAGACGCCACACACATGCACACACACAGACTACAAGTGCTTGAGGAAGCGTGCCAGTGTTTTACAGTGAAAAGTAGGTTACGAGTGTACACACGCACACACACGCACACACACATTCATAAACGCTGCCATCACATTCAACTCGTTATTGACTCATCATGAAGAAGCAGCTGCTGTTTTATGGCTCTGTTTTGACATGAAGAAGAGGAAGTAATTTCTCCTCACACACTTATCTGACTTATGATTATATTTTTGTTTTATTGATCAAATTAATAAATTACAGGGTACGATTATAGTAACAACTTTGTTTATTTTTCAAAAAGTGTGAAGCAAACTATGTATGTACAGGTTTTGGATTGCTGCCATTTCATTTCATTTTATTGTATATTGTTTTTTTTAATTCACCCACTGAAAAGCTAAAATGTGATTACGTGTAAGATTATTATTTTATCATTTTAGTTTTAGATTGTACAAAAAGTTTTTAAAAATTTACACAAAATGATATTCCTAGTTTTTTTTTTTTTTTTTTACATTTTCTAAAGTGTACTTTTATACTTTTCGTTTTATCTTTCCTTCCTCTTTCATTTTTTAAGTTTTGGGTTTTCCAGCAAAATATGATAAATGCCATTTTATTATCCAAAATTATTATGTTCATGCACCCAAAGGTTTATGAAATATTTGATAAATACTTCTTTTAGAAACTTTAACTATGACATTGACATAGTCAATTGAAAAGTGACAATCACATCACTCACATTACTTCACAGCTTCCATGAATGAACTAAGTTCAATGGACTTTTGGAGAATGTTGAAACCAAGCTAAAGCACATTTACACTCGTGTCTGTGACAGTTACTGCAGTTCTGGACTACTATGTTAAGGCACTGTTGTCACTGATGAGATGAAGTCTTTTAGGGGATCTGGGCAAAACTATACAGTGGGCCTCTCCAACCTGCAATCATTATCATTACCTTATGAATAATCTGACACCAATGAAAAACATGAAAAAAGGTAAACATTTTTAAGCCATAAAGTTCACAATATTATTTTCAAAATATAAATATAAAGAACAAATAATCTTCACATTTCATTATATAAATATTAATAATTTAAAAAACCCTGAAATTTCAAAATATGAAGAAGATAAAACAGTTACGGCAGTTAGGTTTTCTTTTGTCATTACAAACTTTGCACATTGCCACTGCCGTAGTTTACAGTTTGTCAACCTTGCGGGTCCCTATTAGCCTGGAGCTCCAAGCAGTTCCCTGCTTTTTCTGTTGACAAGCAGAGCGTTTTGTCATTCCCTACCAAAATAGATAATAATAATAATAATAATAATAATAATAATAATAATAATAAAAATCAGGGGCACCGCTAGCAATTTTAGACCCTATGACAAAATATGCAGTTGGGCCCCCCTACCACACCTATTCCGCACCAAACATACAAGCCAACCTAGCTATTCAAAATTTTTGTCTGTAATATAATAGTACTGACCTATTACTTTCGTCTCATTATTAGTGAAATAGTTATCTGCTATCTTACACGGTAGTAGTACTTAAAGTATGCTAGCAAAGTTAGCCAATAAGATAATGCTGGCATATTTGCTACAAATTCAAGATCTCTATCTGGACGAAAATTACATATTTAATTTTTATTGGTGAAAAACATAACTAGGGCTGTAGCTATCGAATATTTTTAATAATTGAGTATTCTACCAAAAATTTAATCGATTAATCGAGTAATCGGATAAAATGTACTTTTGCTTAATTAAACAGCAATGTAAAATATACTGCTCAAAAAAATAAATGGAGCACTTAGTCCCAGTTTGACTTGAACTTGCATACACATATGAGAGGTGTTCAAGTCAAACTGGGACTAAGTATTCCCTTTTTTTTTTTAGCAGTATATATAAGAGAAAGATTAATTGGTTTTCTTTTTAGAAAACCTTTTAAAAAAAATTAAATGCATACAGCATTTTATTAAAAATAAACATTGTCATTATTCACAACCATACAGTGAATCAGAGAGGGGTGTGATGTGACTGGAGATGCAGAAATAAGCCGTAATCTTTTTTCATTTGTAACTCTTTTGTAGATACATTTCTAATTTCTTTTAATTTACTGCTAGTAGTCTTATTACTAATAAAGCAGATCTCTGGGGGGCGCTAAAGGGCGTGGGCCCTTAGAATCGTCCTAACTTTCCCCCACTTAGCGGCGCCCCTGATAAAAATAATAATAAAATAATAAAACTTGACCAATTACATGACCAACATAGCTCCAGACTGATTTATCTGTTGTGAATAACCTGTGGAAAGTGGAGTTATAGAGTTTTGCAAAAACATACAAAATGCACGCAGGTATAACCAAAACATTTTTGACAGAATATTTTAACATTTGGGCTTTTTAACACCCTTGTGAGTCAAAGAAAACAAGTATTACTGTGTTATAAATATAAATGATATAAGATGATAAAGTATATTGATAGAAACAGTTAATAATTGCTTTGGTCAAAACCTAATTTTTCATAATTCTGGCGGTTTTCCAGAATTATATGTATATTATAAAGCATATTGAAAAAAAAATGACTGTTCGGCAGCATCAGAAATTGTTTGGTTTTAGAAAATTTGAACTTCGGTATTTGAAATTGCATGTTTCTTTTGCAATGTGTCACTTGTTGTTTACCAAACAAAAACACATATTGACGACCTTACAGATTTACACTGAACATTGGATGTTATGAAATGTTTGTGGGTTTGTTCCCCTACATTTTCGGGCAACATTTGTCAATTCAAACGCTCTTACTCTTCTTTTTGTGTAAACAGTTCGGCTCACCTCCCAGCTTGTGCCTAAACCTCTCATTTCTGCAAGTATATATAAACACATCAAAGTCTTCGTGGTTCTCTTCTCAGCTTTTTGAACAGAAACAAGAAGTAACATCAGTGCCAAAGTTCCTGTAGTCTCACACCAGTGTCTGCGCTGATTGCCATTTCAGAATAACCCTCAAGCGTGACTGTATAATTATAGGCATGAGAGTGATTTGTTACCTAAATATTTGTCGGCAAGTTGCAACACATTAACAAGCTCTTACAGTCATTCATGTTTTTGTGTGATGATACCGGTTCAAGAATCACAGACGTACAGCCATCATGTTTGTGTAACGAATTTGCAGATCAACATTAATATTTATATACTGTATAAACTCAGTATCTGAATATAACTTTAATATAGAGTACACGGCCTGGCCAAAAAAAAAGTCACCATTTTAGAAGGGGCAAATTATTGGGCTGCATCAAGCCAAACTCTAAGGAGAATTGACGTTAGTGGAACTGGGTTAAGAACCATTCAAGACATTATTAAATCCTTTAAGGAAAGTCCTAAAACGTCAACTTTGTGGAAACGTGCTTGAAAAAATAACTCGAATGGACATCACTTAAACACTTGGCGAAGTTGCATGGTTAAAAATCAACCATAGATATGGTTAATAGTGAAATCTAATGAAGTCAGCTTATGACCTGAATGCACTGAATGACCAGGTCATCACATCAGTGGATTTTGTTTTTCCTGATGGCTCAGGGAAAATTGTGAAAGAGTGGGTCTGGAAGGGAGGCACAGTGGTGTAGTGGTTAGCACTGACGTCTTGCGCCTCCACTGTCCGGGTTCAATTCCTGTCTCTGTATGCATGGAGTTTGCTTGTTCTTTCCGTGTTTGGTGGGTTTCATCTGGGTACACTGGTTTTTCTCCCACAGTCCAAGGACATGCAGGTTAGGCTAATTGGCATTCCCAAATTGCCTGCAGTGTGAGTATGCGTGTGCCCTGTGACGGATTAGCACCCTGTCCATGGTGTGCCCTGCCTTGTACCCTAAGTCGCCTGGGTTAGGCTCCATATAAATCAGTATTGATGACAATGAGTGAGTGAGTGGCTCTGGAAGCATGAGCAATAATTTTCACACAGTAACTTCCCACCGCATTGTGTAATAAAAGGTAAGTGTGGAAAAACATTTAATCTTTTGCCCGGGCCATGTAACTAGAATAAAAAAACTTCAGGTCAACATTTTAACGCAGCATATCTGGATTAAATTCTGTTGGTAAAAGTTAAATCAAACCATGTATTGGCTTCAATAATTATATAATATTATTCATGTTTACAAAACAAGTTACTTAGATTGGTTTTGTTTATGACATTAATTTGTGCTGTCATCTGATTATGATTAAATACAGTATGTGGACTGGCTCCAATAAACAGCCCCTAGGGGTGAATGAGTGGATGGATGAAATAATGAATAATTGGACCTAGGTGTGGGATTGGAATTAAGATTTGATTTGCCATTGGGAAGTCCAACTCCAGTCCTTATTCAAGACATTCAAAAAATCCAAATTTTATCCCAAATACAGAATAAATCCAAATTCAAATCCAAATCTAATCCCCAATCTAAATCAGTCTATCATGGCAAGGCGAATTCAAATTTCATTGGTCTCACACACCATTTACTAAACAATGTGCAGTAAAATGTTTCCAGAATGTGTTATAAAAACAGGACTATACATAAATATTAAGGAGGAGGTTGCTGTCCTGGCACCAGTATTCCAGTTTTTTGTCTCATCTAGATAGGCCCTATTATCATTATCAGAGATCAGGCCAATCAAAACTTAACAATGATGGTAGAGTTGCAAGAGGCTTCACTGTCATATGTGTACAGTGAGAACAGCAGGGGGCTCAGAAGACAACCCTGGGAGCTTCGTTGCTAAATAGGTTTGATAAATGTCTATCCATGTTTACTGCTTGAGGTAGGAAGTTGGAGGTCCTGACTGACCCAAGAATGGACCCAGGACCTCCAACGTGGTGGTAAGTTTGAAAATTATTTAGTGTATGAGATCATCACCTTTGCCTAGGTGATAGCACTAGGTAATGATGATAGCATCATCATTATCAATAATGGTGATAGCATCATTAGTTGATTGGGAAAGTATCCAAATTGCAATGGGTCCAGCTAGTCAGGTAATGAAGATGTGATGATTTTTTTTTACCAGCCTTTAAAAACATTTTAACAACTTAGGTCAGGGCTGCTGGATGATAAAATGTTGATGGAGTCAGACTGGAATTTCTTTGGTAAAGGAACAGTGAAATACTGTTTAAAGCATGTGTGGATTACTGACTGTGCCAGGAACTCTCCTGAAAGTCTTTTTCTCGTGTCATTCTCCAAGAGGATAAAACCATTTCCTGCTCTGACACTCTAGGTGTGTATGCTGTCATTAGAGCTGATAGAGCTGTCAAATCTTTGTCAAATTCCAGTTCCGAAATTTTGCTTCTAAGCCCAGTTCCAGTTTAAGTCTAAAATCCAAATCCATTTGCAAATACCATTCCTATCCCAGTCCCATCTCCAAATCGAATGTCAAAATCAAAATAAAAATCAAATCCCAATTCCAATTCAAATCTGATATCAGTCCCAGTCCCAGGTCAAATCCCAGTCCAAAATCCAGGTCAACATCTGACACACATTACTACAGACCTACTTTCTCAGTTCCTATCCGTATGGGTTCCTCATATACACACGCAGTTTACCACCGGTCTAAGTCAGCCTTTCTCAGCTATGACTGTGCCCCTAAGAGGACAAACATTACTGTGCAAAAGTCTTAGGCACATGCAAATAACTAAGAGCAAGGATGTTTCTACATTCACAAAAATACTATAAAATGCAGTAAACAATAATTAATTAAACAAAGGAAATTAATTGGTGTGACAGTCCTTTGTTTCCAATATAATCTCAGGTAGAATTTGTGCAGTTTCATAAGAAAATTAGCTGCTTAGTTTTACTGAACATCCTGCAAAACCCGCCTCAGTCCATCTGAGGACTTTGTCACTCACACCTTCTTTTTTCATGTAGGCAAATTTGGAAATCAAAACTTGGTTTTGAGTGAGTTGTTTTTGAGTGAGAAATATTTTTGTACTAATTTAATAACGAAGTCATAAAATAAACAAATATAACAAAGTTTTTGAAAAAAAAAACAGGTCATCTTAGACTTTGCACAATACTGTAATTTCAGCATTGAGAAGAGTTGAGCAAGAGACTCAACTCTTGTCTATGTTGTATAGGTCCTATATTGCCCCCTTGTGGACGAGTAGTAAAAAATGATTGTCTGATTGCGAGGTAAATGTTGCATCCATCACTCTCCTACAGTCAGGGTCCTTATTCTAGTCTGTTTGCTTTGCACACACACACACACACACACACACACACACACACACACACACACACACACACACACACACACACACACAGTCCTTATGGGTTCTGTAGGTAGTCTAGAGTTCTTAACGTGAAACAGTGTTTTACTTGGAACTCTCATCACAAAGAACCACTCTATTGTAGTGTCTACATAGAATCTTTGAGAAATCTTCTTCTTCTTTAAAAAAAAGTAGCAAGTGATGATTGTCAGGGGTTTCTACTTGAAACCCTTTATCATGGGGACAGTACACTACAACCAGTGGGATGCAGGCTGGCATGCAAAAAACATAACCACTTAGGTTTATTTTAGAGTAGACTTTTTACAGTATTCCCCATCACCAAGATTCTGAGAGATTGAAGTAAACCGGGCAAACTGAAGGGGAAACCTTAGAGCTCTATCATGCTGATCTTTTCAACACGTTTAGCTTTATGATTGATATACAGTTGCAAAATAGTAATGATTTATAATTCTACTATTCAGTGTCAACTAGAAGAGGACAGGTTCCCCTATAATCCTGGTCCTTTTCAAAAGTCCTTTTCAGGGTGGCAACCTAATGCAGGTGACAAACACACACTAAGAGAATGCAATTTGAAAACACCATGCAGATTAGCCTAATCTGCATGTTTTAGGACTATGGTAGGAAAGCCACCAAGCATAGGGAGAACATGTAAACTCCATGGACACAGACCAGAGGTGGAAATCGAACCTTCAACCCTCAACCCAAGCCACCGTGCCCTATAATACTTAAAATGATATAAAGTTATACTCATCGTCTATATGGCTTAGCGGGGTGTGGAGCCTATTCCAGCCTATTGCGGTGTACACCCTGGATGGGGTGTCACTCTATCGCAGAGCATACAGACATACACACACTCACACGCTGATTCACACGCTATGGGCAATTTGGCAACCCCAATTAACCTAATCTGCTTGTCTTTGGACTGTGAGAGGAAACTGGAGTACCCGGAGGAAACCCACCAAGCACAGGCAGATCATGTCCAAACCCACCCACACACACACACACACACACACACACACACACACACACACACACACACACACACGAGGAAGGAATCAACCCGTTGACCCAAGAGGTGCGAGGCAACAGTGCTAACACCTATGTCACCATGCCCTATAGTAAACTTTTGCAAATGTACGTCAGCATGCAATGGTGATCATGGCCACCAGGGGGCCATCACAACAAGACTATTGAAAACTGCTCCAGTCTGTCAAAAAAAAAAATATATATATATATATATATATATATTACATATTCATATACACACTTCATCTTCTGCTACTTCTGCTAAGGATTTATTAAATAATTATTTATTTTGTTCAGCAAACCACCACCTTACCATCTTAATAATCTCTAAACAAATGGGGTTGTTGTGAAGTGTGGTGAAGGTGTCCCTGGTTTGACACATTGTAGGAATCTGTAAAGAATTCAATAAAAAATTGTTAATGTACAAAATGCATATTTCATATAATCTCCAAAAATCATAATGTCACCTGTGACAACCCCTGGAATAACCACGTCCTTATTAGGAATAAAGCCCTAATAACAAAGTTTTTTTTTTTTGGAAAACTTGTGTAAAATAAATTGGTCATTCAACTCAAACATTCATGTTCAGGATTATCACTTTTTTTTCTTTACAGAAAGCAACCCTGTTGAAGGGAGTACTCGGTTTCTCTCTCCACCCGTTTGCATTCGCCCAACCCCCACACAGCACAAGTTACCGCCCTTCTTCATTCCCTTCAACCGAACCTGATAACACCCCCCCGACTTGAAGGCACATATTCGCGCTATACTTTATGGGACTTGTAGTCCTCCTTCCCTATCGTATAGCTAACTTTTACCTGGTTTTAAACTACAATCCCCATGGTTTCACGCGCCTTCCGACGGTTAACGTCCAATCTGAATATGTGGGCGGGGAGCATCCGCCCACAAAAGCAACAAAATACAATTGTGACTGAGGGGGGAAATAAGGAATGTTTGCAATATTGAAAGGATTTAGGGCGTAGAACGTGAATAATGTTAATATTGTAATAATTTTATGGAAATGGAAATAAGTACATTAGAAAAGAAGAGTATGGGTGAATATTTTTTCAGACGTGCTATTTAAATGAAAGTGGGTGGAGCTTTGGGGGAGAGACACACACACAGACACACACACACACACATAGAGCGTTAAGTTGGATTTGGATTTGGATGCGTTTCCGTGGAAACACTTAAAATTTTCAGCCAGACTACAAGGCGGAGGGGAGAAAAAAGCACTAAAGGTAAAGTGCGGTTTAAATTCTATACCGCCGGGGTAAGTGGTGGTTATAGCGGGGTGGAATTGTAGTAGTGGCCGCGGTTGGTACCGCCCTTCCTGGCGGGTGGGTCTGCTCGCCTCGCCTCGGCTCTCCGGTGGATGTGCGGCGCAGCGCAGCAGCAGCAGCCATTCGTGGGGAAAAATAGGCCGTCCTTCTCCGGGCCTTCTGCCTGCCTCTGCCTCCACAGCGTCCGGCCTTTTTTTCGTTAACAACTCCTCTCCGGTTTTATTAATGCGGGATGAGTGGTGCGTACCCTCCCTCCCATATTATCGTCTCCACCCCTCTGTCTTTCCCTCTCTCTGTGGCAACCTGTCGCCTCCTTTCCCCATTTTTCTTCTTCCGTGTTTTTGTTTTGTTTTGCTCTTATATTCATATTGCTCATGTATTCTTTTTAAGATTCCGTCGTCTTCGTTTTGACACCATTGTGAACCAGTCTAACCATTGTCTCCAGTTTGCCTTAATCATTCAACCTAAATTTTATATATAACGTGTATTTCATTTAATGTAAAGCTAGATTAAATATACAATTATATATGTATTTTTATTTTATTTAATTTTTCGACTATTTGTCTCCGCAGACTTATAGAAAGCCGGGTACAATCCCAATCGCATTACTATTAAACCCGTAGTGCACTATGTACGCTGTGTGAGCCTGTACAGAAGAGGGCGCTATTGAAGGGAACAATGTGCGGATTGGGACGCGGCCCTCCCTAAGCTAAAAGGCGCTAAGCTACTTAGTTTCTCTCTGATGTTGATTTATCTTTTTAAAATGTTTTCGCAGATCAAAAGAAAGACGTCATGGCGACAGACGGGGGGAAGTCAGGTGGTGGTGGTGAAAAGGGCAATAAAGGAAAAACATCCTCGCAGGTATTACAAAAAGTTTGTCCTGTCAACTTGGCGCACTATTGCTCCACACACATCTACACACACACACACACACACGTCTTCCTGATCACACTGCACACTTCCGCACTATACAGCATGCAGCAAAGTCATCTGAGGTTATGTACTGTCTAGTGCATATAAGTAAAATTTATGTTTTTTGGTTATTACCCCACAACCCTAGTTGTAGTCCCCCTTTATATGACCCTGCTGACTACCTTGTGTTTGCCTTTAATCAGTATTGTTGTGCTGTGTACACTGCAACACGTTTCTGTACTGTTAGGTTGTTAAGACACATCTCAGGACTAACAGGCGCAGGCATGCCATAATTAGATCCGTTTGTTTGTGGTTTTGTAACCCAGTGCCCGTTATCAGGGTTCTCGCCATACTATAATCTAAGGGAAATTAACACTTTTAGCAGACACACAGTTATATCTTGTACTCTTGATGAATTTAAAACATCTTGTGTCAAAAGTTTGGACACAGCCTTTAATTTCATGGCATTACCTGATTTGTATTTCTTTCTACATGTAAAATAATGCAGAAGGCATCCAAAATATTTAATAATCTCTTTTGAACAGTTGATATTGAGATGTGTCTGTTACTTATGCTCTGTAAAGCCTCCATAACAGCTCTGATCTGAGGTGCTGTAGAGTGGTGATTTCTGAGGCTGCTAACTCTAAATGAACTTCTCCTCTGCAGCAGAGGTAGGTTTTAGTCTTGGCTTTCCTGGGATGTGCTTGATGTGTTTTGCAAATGCACTCGACAATACTGTTCTTGCAAGAACCGTTCCAGAAGAGCTGACCTTCAGATCTTCAAAGAGCAATAGACTGTTGCTGCTGTTGGTTAATTACCTAATGCCGTTTGTGTTATTAAATAGTTTTGAAAATATTCAGTATTGTTTTAGAATGTAGAAAATAAGTCCAAACTTGTGTCCAAACTTTTGACTGGTACTACACACACACACACACACACACACACACACACACACACACACACACACACAGATTGAGAATCATTAAGGACCATAATATAATATTATCATGACAGCTGGTTGTTGATTTGATTAGTATTGCGATTTTGTAAGTACCACGATTTTATAAATATCCAGATCGGATAATAAACTTTTCTCAGATTTTGTTACAATTCTAAACAAACTTGGCAAATAATTTGTTTCCTATCACACAGTCACAGTATGCTTCACTTTGTGAAAAGTTTAGATCACACCACCTGTAGAACTCATTATTATATATAGTGTTTTAAAATACAGTACATCAGTAAAATAGTATTATTATAATGCATTAGGATTGTTTTTTTTAGATACTGGTAAACCCTTGGATAAATATACGAGGGGCAATCTACGAGTAAAGGTATGCTATGTGTAGATGCATTGAATCTTTTATTATTCTTTCATTAAGCAAATCCATATCACATCAAGATAAAGTTAATGACTTTTAAAGACCGTTAGCAACAGAATCAATCATTTGCCAAACTCTTAATATGAGTCACAACGACACAAAGATGACGATGTCTTCCCGAGTCTAATGACATCTATACACATGTTTTAGTATTAGTCTTGTCAGTATTGCATTGACCCAGTTTGCAGGCGGTGTGCATGAAAGAAATGGAGAAATTGTGGTTCACACACACCCACCCACTCTTCCTGTAATCCCGCCCACGTTTTCTGACACTCAGTGCTTTCTTTTTGTTCTCTTTTTTTTCTTTCTTTTTTTCTTTTTGCATGTGTGTGTGTATGTGTGTGTGTGTGTACGTGAGCAGGATGCACAGCCATCTCCTCTCGCTCTGCTTGCAGCCACATGCAGTAAAATAGGCGGCGTGGGCGGGGAGGGGCAGCCCGGCATGCAGCAGCAGATCATCATCGACCCAAGCCAGGGGTTATTGCAGCTCCAGAACGCCCCTCAGCAGCTGGAGCTTCTCCCTGCTCAGTTCACAGGAAACGGCTGGCAGATCATCGCCGCTTCGCCTGCTGCAGCAACAACCGTAACCAAGGACAACATGCAAGCTTCTGGCATGACCACCGTAGCAACAGGGACAAGCGTGGTCTCTGTTGATGCCACACCCGGGCGAAAGGTTAAATCGGCCGGTTTGAACAACGCATCAGTCGCGCAGCAGCAGCAGCAGCAATTTCAGATCATCCAGGTCCAAAACATGCCTAATTCCACAGGAGGGATCCAGTATCAGGTGATCCCACACTTGCAGACCGTTGACGGTCAGCAGATCCAATTAAACCCCAGCAACCCGACCACTTTAAGCGTCCAGCCTGAGCAGATTCAACTCATTAACGCCCCTAACAATCAAGCCATTTTAGCCACGCCTCCAAGAGCCACGTCGGCCAACGTAGTTTCCCAGAATGTCGCAAATCAGGCCATCCCTGTGCAGATTCGGCCCTCATTTCCACTCCAACTGCAGACCATTCAGGGCACGCAAGCCCCCATGGTCACTACAATACCCATAAATATCGGTGGTGTCACTCTGGCTCTGCCCGTCATCAACAACGTGGCGGCTGCAGGAGGTGGATCGGTTCAGCTTCTGCAGTCGAACGACGTGAATGTGGCGAACGGCAGCCAGCTGATCGCGACCAGCGTGGAATCTACATCTGGGACCACCAGCTTGACTACAGCAGGGGGCACAGACTCCATCTCTGCAGACGCTACTGCCTTAACTTCAGTGTCAATGGCATCTGATGCAGGTGCAGAGGGGCAAAAAGACATACGGGCCCAGGGGGGCGATTCTGACAACCAGGGCACAGCTCAGTCCAATGGGCTGCAAGTGTCTGAGCAGCAGGCCCCGGTGCAGCAGTTCCACATAGTCAGTCACCCGATGCTGCAGCAGATCCAGATCCAGCAGCCGCAGCAGCAGACGCAGGCACAACAGCAACCCCAGCAGCTGGTCCAGGGCTCCATCCAGTTACAGCCGGCTCAGACCCTGCAGCAGAATGTACAGCTTCAAGCTTTTCAGAACCCCGCTCAGGTCCTGATTCGGGCCCCCACGCTCACATCAACCGGCCAGATCAGCTGGCAGACGGTGCAGGTTCAGAACGCAGGTGTGGCTCAGCAGCTAACGCTGGCTCCGGTGGCCTCCAGTCCAAGCGGTGGTGCATTCACACAGATTGCTCCTCTCGCTATCGGAGGAACGCCCATCACACTGAACACGGCCCAGCTAGCCTCGGGGACCGGCATGCAGACAGTCAACATTGCAGGCCTGGGCACTGCAGGGGTCCAGGTGCAGGGCGTCCCACTCACTATTGCTGGGGTGCAGGGTAAGTGAGTCCAATCATTACATGAAGTTTCTTATTATTTTTATTTAATATTTTTCCTTTTTGGAAGAACCTGCAATTCATTCCATAATACGTCAAGTGAGGGTAAATAAAGTAAAAAAAAAAAAAATCAATTAAAGTCTCTATCTTTTGGCTAAACTTGGTCAGATAAGCCACCTTCAGCTAAATCATGTACATAAATATATGTCGTGGATCAATCCAGAAGCAGTGGTTTATCTGCTACAGTATTTCAAGAACTCTGCTGCAGTACTTAGCTTTGTCCACACCTAGACCATCAGAGCTGTGCGAAATTAATCGATTATGCAGTTCAGTTTTAATGGCTGATTTCAGTTAATTAAGTCAATGACTCGGTTTTTAATTCAGAACCGATTGACACTTTTTGAACTGTGTAGGTATGGGCTGTGGGTGCCATGCAGCCACCTACAGGACGGGAGTGTGGGGCAGAAGATTTAGGGGAATAAAAGATCATCACTTTGTATGAGTGTCCAAAAAAAAAACAATATCACAAGTTACACAACAGGTCTTTAGAGTGGACTTTACAATCTGTAGTAACATATAGCTGTCTAATTCCAAAGATTCGAATCGATGGTGCAGCTGCGATTCACAGCTCTGTACACCATGATCCATGACTGCTGTAATATGTATAATCAAAAAATGTCACAGTTTCTAAACACACTAAGACTGTCAACTCACCAGCGTTTATTTTTATACGTGACACCTCATTTAATTAACTGACCAAAAAACGGAAAGAGGGAGGGAATAGAGGATGTAAGCGCATTGGTTGTATTGTCTGTTAAAACGCAGCACACTGGTGAAGCCGTTGACCGTGGCAGCAGAAGCAGAACGGCTTCCTGTTCATTTGCACCAAAAATATCATACTAAGATACTTGAAGACATTTTTACAACTGTGCGCGATACATGCTTAAGTCTATAGGTTTAAGTTTCGATACTTTACCCTGAGATCACCCAAACTTGTAGTTTATATCATGATGTTACCCAGCTCGACTGATTTGCTGATACTCATGGTTATAAACTTAGTTTAGTTTGTAAAGAAAGTGACTTTGGCAAGAACATCACAGGCTTGGGTTTGACAGCACCCGCGGTTCTGCAGTAAACTTTTGCAGATGTCAGTTTGCTGATTCTCTCTCTCTCTCTCTCTCTCTCTCTCTCTCTCTCTCTCTCTGTGTGTGTGTGTGTGTGTGTGTGTGTGTGTGTGTGTGTGTGTGTGTGTGTGTGTGTGTGTGTGTGAGAGAGAGTGTGTGGTAAAACAGTGTCCAAAAATAACAGGAATAATGGCTATAATAGGAGTAAATGTACAAGCAGTGTACAGTAGATTGCTCTCAGCCAAGTAATTAACAGTTTTGTCATCCAAAGTATTCAGTAATAAAAGATGTAGATTCCTAACGAGCACGTCAGCATTGACAGGAAGACTGGTTATCCTGAAAGAAACCACAAGAAAGAAACCTTAAGAGAACTCAAAGAGGAACTCATGCTCTTCTGGATAGTGTGATTTTATAAATCAACATTGAGTTAGACAAGAAGAGTATAAAACTAACTAGCATCGTTCCAGCGAGTAGCTTTTGTGACGAGCAGATTACTACACTATGGTTATGATTACAGTAGCACTTAATCTACACAATAATTCACTGACCTAAAGGTGAGTAAAATGTAAATCATCCACTATGGGACCATCCAAACGAGCAGAAGAATCGTAACACACTCCTGAAAAGTCCGACGTGCTGTCGGTTGTTCAGTCTCGTTGTGAATTTGTTACATTCTTGTCATAGCTCGTAGAAAAAAAAACCTTGAATGTTTTTGCTCCGCAGGCCAGCAGCAGGCTCAGGAGGGTATCAAAGTCCAGCCCAGCCCAGTGACCGTCACTGTAGGGAACCTGAGCAACACCAGTCTGAACGCAGTGAGTCCAGACCAACTGGGGCAGGCACAGAGTCCTTCGGAGCAGGAGGGTCAGCCGAGCAAGAGGCTGCGCAGGGTGGCGTGCTCCTGTCCCAACTGCAGAGACGGAGAGGGCAGGTGAGAGCCATAGTCACTTTCTATTTATTTTTTTTTGTTTGTTTGTTTGTTTCAGACTTGTTGATTCAGGTTAAATTTGAGATGTCAGAATGATTTAGACTCAAATCAAATTGAATCAACAGTCTAAGATTCCCAGCTCTAGTGTTCATATCACATCGCTGAACCATGTAAATAATTGTCTTTGTCAGGTGATCCCACAGATCGTAAAAGAAAAAAACATTGACCAACACTTTGATGCTACAGCACTGATTTCTCAATGCTGATTGGTTAGATTACATTTCTATAACAGCAGGTTTATATCACTCTTGCTTTAATACAGCAGTATTTGGTAGCAGCTCAAATAAAGTACATTTTATGGCACACGTTCCACATGAGCGATTAATCAAATTTTAATCTCGATCGCGAATTTGAAAATACACTCCCCACCAAAAGAACGCCAAGCACATGTATGACTCCGGAACGATCCCAAAATCAGCCAGGGCAAATGAGATACACCGGCAAGGACCTACAGTAGAAGAGCGTTGCATTATTGCCTCGTGTACATTATGGAGTTTGATTACCATCAAAAGTACTCCAATTTTGCCAATTTTGCTTGACTTCAAGTTTAGTTTCGAAGAGTTTGAAGGCAAGGATAGCCCCCGACATCTCCACTCCTTCGATCAGTCATTTTCCATCATGGACGATGGTACCTAAACACTAAACACTACAATACCGGCATGTGAGCAATCGCGAGTAAACAGTGTTGTGTTCAACATCAATAAACAGTCATGATAAATAATCCTGATCTTGATGTAGACCAACGTGATCACAAAGGATACACATTCGAATATCCGCATGTTACACCCCTACTTAAGAATGCCAAACATTCAAGCAGAATACTCTACTCTTGTCATTTCCTTCACCACCAAGCCTGGAGGCTTTCCTTAAACCTTCTAAACAGGCAGAGCTCATTACGGTTTGTACAAATTTTTTGTTTGGGGGGAAATGAAAGTAAAGTTAAATTATATGATTTGGAAATAAGCGTATACATGGCAATTAACTTTACAAATGCACTTAGTGTGTCCACATCAAACCTTGAATAAAACTCACCTCATGGAAATGCTGGTTCACTGTGTGTGGGAAAAACACATTTGTGGTTATTTTCACCTCGACTTCTGAATAGATAGCATCACAAGGCCTGTTTTAATAAACAGAGTAGTGTAAAGCACAGTGTAGATTACCACCGTATAATGGTTTGTCGTAATTTTATGTTTTTTTTTTAGTATTATTATTGTATTGTCCTTAATCAGACGTGTAATTAACTTGTATTAATGTGTGTATCAGTACAAAGTAAAGTTATAAATATAGTTTGCAGTAAAAATCAGTTATCACTACGTCAACCCATTAGATGTTCACCGGTGTTGCATAATTTTATGGGGCTTTTGCCTTTTTGTACGTAACGCATTAAGTATTAAGATCCTCCAGTAAGATGTTCACCTCCTTGTTGGGTAAAATAGATCAAATGTGGTGCAAGTTTTCACGCTTAAACCAGTAGACAGATTGATTCCAAACGAAAGCTCAGAGTGACGTGTAACTCGTGGTTTGGACGTTCTGACAGGAACAACAATGACCCGTCGAAAAAGAAGCAGCACGTGTGTCACATGGAGGGCTGCGGGAAGGTCTACGGCAAGACGTCTCACCTGCGAGCTCACCTGCGCTGGCACACCGGAGAGCGGCCCTTCGTGTGCAACTGGATCTTCTGCGGGAAACGCTTCACCAGGAGCGACGAGCTTCAGCGGCACCGCAGGACACACACGGGTACACCACACGCCCACGAGCGTAGAAATATCCTTACATCACAGTCAGTCACAGTGGCACTAACGCATAAGCAGTGGTGTTAAAAGAGCTGGTGTCGCACATCTCAGAGGAAGCATGTGGAGGGGAATAGTTTTTTTTTCCAGTAACATTAATAAACATATTGTTTGTACATACAGCATTGCGATTTAATCGCTTGTGTAAATGCATTTAGGTGTCAGTTTTTCAATTTCGACTTTTTTAATTATTTGGGCTTTTTTGACCACACCCCCACGGTCGAGTGATCGAGTCGCGCCTTGGGGCTGTATATGTGGAGTTTGCACATTCTCCCTGTGCTTCATGGATTTCCTCACACATGCATATTACGACATGCAGATTTGCACATGCCGTTGTATGTGTGCGCGCTTGTGCCATGCGATGGATTGGCACCCCATCCAGGATGGTACCCCACCTAGTGCACTAAGAGGCTTAGTCAGTGTTCCAAAATAAATAAAAAAAGTTAAACCCACCACTGGACTGAATTGGGGCACAGAAGTATTTCAATATGTAAATGACATTTTTTTGTAGTTTTTAATATTTCAAAACCTGGAAGAAATACAGGCTAGCTGTTTGAGACGTATCAGACAGTAAATATTAGTGCCCTTGAATTTAATAATAATTTTTAAAAAATCTAATTGGGTCAAATCAACAGTCTACCTCCTTCTATCCATCTTGGAGGTCAATGGAGATTACCACTGTCTTTAATGACCTTTGATCAACTTTAGTGCATATAAAAAGTAATATAATAAATCAAAAATCCCCCTGTGCTTTTCAGGCGAGAAAAGATTTGAGTGTCCGGAATGTTCCAAGAGGTTCATGAGGAGCGATCACCTGTCAAAGCACATCAAAACCCACCAGGGCAAAAAGGGAGGTGCCGCGTTGGCCATCCTCACCACCGAGGACATGGAGGACGATGTAGAGGAGGCTCCCAGGATCGTCACCGTCGCCTCTATCTCGCAGGATTCCGACCCGGCCACGCCCACCACGTCTAACAACCTGGAGGAGGAGTTCGAGTAGCTCGGGTTTCCAGATCCTCCGCTCAAAGCACCATGTTCTATATCAGCTTTTAGTTGTGTGTCTTTTGTTTGTTTGTTTGTTTGTTTGTAATTTTCGTTCTTTTCAGAATGGACAGCTCTTGAAGTGCATCAGCTTTTCAGATTTTTTCATATGAAAATGTAAAAAAAAAATATAATAGAAAAAGAATCTAAAGATTATGAATTTACCGTTTGGTTTTTAAGAGACGTACAGTGACCGGAAATGAGACCAGATGTCAGAGTGTTTTATTTACAGGACTAGGAGCGATCTGTTGTTCCCAGTACGCAAATCCACTATAAAGAGTCTTTTCCTTTAGGATTAAATTATGTCTCTATGCACAAAATTGTACTTTTTTTCTTTTTCTTTTATTCTTTCCTCAAATTATGAATCATTATCAGGAGTGGGAGGTTGGTGTAAATGTAGGTTTTTAACAAACTAGACAGCAGTTTTTTGTGAATGCAGTTGGATAAGATTTGGAACTGAACAGCTGTAGAACGCCGATCTCTTAACCGTCATCGCATCAGCAGACGACTGTTCAGCGCCACACTCTTAGACCTTAGGCAAAATCCATGTATGCAGATTTCAAGAAGACGTACGAAAGGAAAGTTTAAGAGAGGCGGAACCTGACACAGTGAAAGAGTCCTAAAAAGCACAAATTGAAAAATATTTATATTTAAAAAATAAAAAAAATAAAAAAAAGATAGAGATGATACATTCCTATATAAAGAGAGATGATGTGGGGAGGATTTAAAAAAAAAAAAAAACAAGAGGTGAATTTGGCTTCCTGATATTTGCTACGTTAAATGAAAGCAATACTATAACGACAATCCTTGTGAAACCATGTTTACATTAAATAGGAGGCAGAATAGATTTTCTTTAAGAAGCAAAGAAAAAAAAACCCTACAGCAAACAGCCTAAAGGGTTTTTTTGCTTCTCAAAAGTCATATGAACTGTCCTACAATGCCTTAACACAGAGCAGTGAGCGAGAGGCTCATGTCGGGGGGGGGGGGGGGTGGGGGGGGTATGTAGGGGGAAAGGAAGGGAGGGGTCGGGGGGGTGGTGAAGGAGAAGCGGGTCTTTCGAAGAAGGGATGACAATTTCGTGTACAGTTGCACACAGCTGACCACACGCTTCTTTTCTATGCTAGTGAACACTGTGGCCAGTAAGGAGACGTCATTTTTAAATCTCCGTTCGATGACATGTTGTACGCGCTCCTCAGCTAATTGCTCCTCTTGTTAGAGTAACATCACCTTCGTCATCATCTTCCTCACCCTCATCATATTCTTAGTGTCAGTGCCATTAAATATGTCCGCTTTCTGATTCGTCGTAGATCTGCGGCCACCTGCTCGACCAGTCGAGCTCTTGTAGCTTAGTTTGGTGTTATAAAATGTGTCTGGTGGTGTGTTTTTTGTTTGTTTGTTTGTTTGTTTGTTTTTTTTGTGGAAATCGAAAACATAAAATTTAAGCATTTATGTTTGTCCTTTTACCTTCTTTTTCCTGGTTCTATCTGTTACCACAGACTGTTTAATATCCCTAATTTATTATTTATCTTTATTTCAATATTTGCCCTTTTTCAGAGTTGCCAGTGTGTATTGTATGCTGTTGAGTCTGAGATTACGTGCAGCATGTTTTTTTGTTTGTTTGTTTTGTTTTTTTCCTGGTATAAGCAATGATTTCTTTCTAATTGTGGTCCTTTTTATAAACATAACCATAGCTTTTTAATTTATACGAATTTGTCTCTCACACCATAACATATTTAAAAAGAAAAGTTTGAAAAAAAAAATTCTGATACCAAACAATTTAGATGTTTTTGGTAATATTTTGTGTGATCACTGAAATTTTTTTTCTTCAATATTTTCTAGTGGCATCTCATTTGTAAATCTTTTTCTAAGATGTTTCTTTGTGTTCATGACATTTAATATTTTTTTGTTTTGCCAGGTTAGCCTGAAAGGCTTCAGTTTATTGATATTTTTTAAAAAATAACTTTGTACAAATGTGTTATGTTAATGGGTAAAAAAAAAGGAAAGAAAAAGAGAAAGATCTTTGCCTGCATAACACTTGAAATTAAAAGTGAATAAATCGGTCTTAATTATACCACGTATGAGCATTATCGTATTTGGAGAATTTTGCTGTTTTTTTTTTTTTTTTTTTTTTACTGTACAGTTAAATTTTGGATTGCGAGCATGCTTGTATATCAAAGCGAATTTCCCTGTAAGAGATAATGAAGACTCGGATGATTTGTTCCACAACCCAACGATATTCATATAACAATTAACATGCACTTTAGTTTTGAAAAGAATCATAGCTGATGTGAGGGAGGAGAGGGTTTATTGTGTAGAATGACTTTCTCACATACTCTAATGGAATCACTGCCGTCTTTTGAGAATTTCGCAGGAATGTGACGTGTCACAAAATTTACAAAATACTTTACATGCACACACGTCGTCACAATGCTTTAGTAAACAGTACCGGGACGGACGGATGTTGACTATAGGAGTGAAGCACGTGCACTCAGGCCGAGCATGGTGGACCCACAATCCCGCAGAGTGAGAGAGAAGAACCTTTAGCTCAGTTGTGATCACACAACTATACCACGCTGTGACGTTCTGCAGGCAAAGTGTGTACATGCTGTCGTAGTGCAAAGCTTTGCTTATTGATCAAGTTAAAAGAAAATGAATTTAGAAACTTTTGTTTGTCTTGCAAAACACTCGCAGATTAAGCTACTCGCAATCCAAGGTTTTTTGCTGTAATTAATCTCTATTTATTGTACATGTAACATTTATTATTACCACAGACAAATATTTTAACAATTTCATATGCTGAGGTGCTAATACCTGAGCTCTAAGGGCAGTTGTTGTTCTACAGAACACAAAAAGTGCACTTAAACACAGGTAACATTTCTGTTTTAGGGGTAGTATATATGATTTTGGACCACTTTTTTTAATGTAATGTTATAAATAAAAAAAGCTGACCAAATAAGTAAATAATTTACTTGAAAGAAAATTCAGATAGGATTGAGTTAGTTTGCACCAATGTTTAAAGTGACAATTCGCAGTCTAGTCAATAGAGATAAAGAGAAAAATAGAGAATTATTGTTGTTATTATTATTATTATTATATATATATAGAAAAAGTTAGCCGTCATGTCCAACACACACAAGGGTTTTGCAATCTCTTTCTCACTTTCTCTCACTGCCTGCTAGGCCTCTGTAACAGTAAACATCTCATGATAAGACAAAGTAGGAGGGGGTGCTGAAGTCTAACCGGGACTTATAGAGTTTCTCTTTTTCATTTAATTGTAAAATTAATTGACATACAAGCACAGTAAGGTGACGAGACCCTTAGCTGCAGCAAAACTTTTGTTATGGAGCAAACTCCGAGATCGTCATGGCTTTCTTTAAAAAGTTTGCACCATAACGAAAGCTGTCTCGGAACTCACCACAGTTGCTCCGGTGAACATGGAACGGCTAAACCTTGAGAATTGTGTTTTGTTATTCTACATAGTAAAAAATCTTGGTTTGACTTGAATAACCCTTATATTACTAAACCTGTGTTTAATTTAAACTTTTCAGCACTGGCAAAAAAAAAAAAAAAGTCAATTTAGGGATCAATCAGGGCTTTACTGTTAGAAATCAAGTGTGAATTGTTCCCTATAAAAACAGAATCCTCTCTGAAGCAGTGCATTTTACACACCCTTCATGGACATATCTTTATGAAAGAAGGAATTCTATAAAAATACACAGTGAAATAGTTTTTTACTTCTCTAGTTCTAAATGAAAAATGTACGTGAAAGCATAAAATTACCAATCGAAGACGTTTTAAGACAAAACCCTGTGAGTAAAGCACAAACGGACATCCAGGTGAAAATCTTAATGCTGTGTGTACCCTGCAAAGTATCATTAGCTGCAACATTACCTGTTTTCTTTTAATGCTGTGAAATCCTGGACTGCCATCATCTACAGATTGTGGTCTACAGATAATCCTTGGTGAGTCTCCAAAGATCGAAAAAGCAGAATGTAATGTCCAGCTATCTAGATCCAACCTCTATGTCCAATCTACTGTTAAAGTCTGACAACTCGAGAGAATATGAGAAATATGAGAAAAGGCAAATCTGTTATTCTCTTGCTGGGTGAGTTTATATAGGACTTTTTCCTTATATTAAGTTTCACTGCCCTAAGACCCCCTTCATTATAAATGCTGGTCGAGTGATCCTGTACACATGCCAAAATCTTTATCTGTGCGAATCTCAAATGTATTACAAATAAACAATCATACAAAGTTGAAAGAAAAAAGAAAACACAGAAGTTTTCCTATAATCAGCCTTTATCATTGCATTTTGCTGCACTGATGTTTTGCACGTAAGCAGAACCGAGCTCGTGCTGAAGCCATGTTGCATGCTGACTCTGATAAAACCTGATTAAACCGCAGACTTTGACCTTACATTCCACAGTGCAAACCTCAGCACAGGCCAAAGTGTGCTCACCACATTCAGACTCGTATTCAGGCTTCATTTGAATATACACTATTGTAAACCTGAATCTGATAAACTCTCTGCACGCTTTGATGGTCAGCGCCCACTTCATTTCGTTGTAATGAACATTCAGCGAGTGGAACACCTGATCCTTCAAAATCAACATGCCATTTGCACATGATTGGGCCAAAAAAGGAGTTCCTGGGTGGCCAGCATTTCAGACATGTAACAGACAAACCAGCATGCTGAGAAAACATTCTACCTTGATGGAATGCATTAGTGTAGCAGGAGATTGTATAGAGAACTAAAGGAAGTTTTTACGCTCATGTTTTCTTTTATTCTGAAAAGTCCCGGTTTGACTTGAACACCCCTCATAATATCCCAACAAGGAAATAGGTTGTCAAATATGTGCATATTTTTTTATCATGCTTAGACTCACATAGGATAACTTCACATAACCTTTCTTATCTACGAAATAATGATGCATATCAAATTTGTATAATTTTAGATATAACATGTAAACTATATTAATTCAAGTAGTATCACTTGCAGTACATTATAGATGTTGTAAACATCCAATTCTTAACCGACTTCCAACTCTATGTTTTTTATAAAGCACTGACACAGGAGACTCCTTCCAAAACTACGAAGCCAACAGCTCATCGAAAAACCTTGGAATATTACTGATTACACCTTTTTTATTTTTTAAATGAATTGTGTAGGCGCATTTACGTATATTAGTATGTGATTAGTCTTGCAGCCAGATCTATTGTCAAAGCTGCGGTTGAAGAAAAATTAACAATACTTTCTGACCAATCAGCATCAAGAAATCCTGAGAGGTCTGCCAAATTGATTAAAAAGCACCGTTTGCATATATTGGTGCATAGTTAGCATGGATTTATGGCTAAAATATCCAATCAAACATACTTTAGCGAACATGCATTTGTGTTTCCATCCTGAGAGAGAGAGAGAGAGAGAGAGAGAGAGAGAGAGAGATGAGTGGATACATCAGAGCTCAAGTGTGTGTAGATCCACACTAAATCATGTAAACACCCCATGCTACCCTGCCAGGTCTGATACAGTCTAGCTTAAAGGCATGTAATTAAGTCTGGGAAATGTTCCTATGTTAAAGTTGAAGGAGAAAGTGCACAGACAAGTCAAAATGAACTTAAATAAAATAACAATACAGCCTCTTCTCTCTCTTCTTTTTTTTTATTTTTAAAGAAAATAAATAATAAATAAATAACAAATAAACACATTGATAGTTGGGAAATACAGCCTCATTATTATATTAATACACTGCCTGGACAAACAACGTTGCTGTTATAGAAGGGTAAAATTATTGCCCTGCGGCAATAAATAAAATGCCTCGAATTTTATTAGAGCATATTTTATTTAATCATTTATTAGAACAGTTTCTAACTGTCCAATAAATTATTAAAACCTAGAAGGATAATGCTGAACCATCATGAAATATGGTTGAAAAAAAAAAAAAACAGTGCGTCTCAAAAAATGTACATAGAAACCATATCTATGTTTAATAGTGAAAGCAAGAGCATTTCCATACACACACGATGTGATGAGAACTTGCAGGATTGGGACTAAACAGCTGTGTCCACTTGTTAGTGAAACTAACCAAGCAGGAAAAAAAAATGCTTCAATAAAGCATTGGACATTGGAGCAATGGATAAGTCCAGATTGACTCTATTCCAGAATGATGTGCGCATCAGGGTAAGGAGGGAAGAGCATGAATTGATGCAGTCATTACACATAGCGCCCACTGTACAAGCCTCTGGAGGCAGTGTGATGATCTGCGGTTGTTTCAGTTGCTCTAGTTTAGGCTCAGCAACGTTATGTGGCAATAAAATGAAGTCAGTTGACGACCTGAATGTACCACATCTATGAAGTTTTTTGTTTTTTTCACCTGATGGCACTGAAATATTCCATGACTTAATTGTGAATTGTGGTTCTGGAAGAATAAGAAACAATTGCATGTCTTTTTTGGTTTGTTTCTTTTTGGCCAAGAAAAATATAACTTTAGTATCTTATCAACACATTCTCAAGCAGAATATTTTGTTGCATTTTTTTTAATACAGAACGAAAAAGGATTCAGTATGTCTGTGTGTGTGAGAGAGAGAGATTTTTTCCTCTCTCAGTCTGATGGTCATCTTTAAAATCAATGTTCCACCATGGAAAGGGACTCGTTTGGGTAAACAGCTCGTGTGTGTGTGTGTGTGTGTGTGTGTGTGTGTGTGTGTGTGTCCATCCTGCATCTACAGTATCACAGAACCAGTCTGACACCTCTCACTCAGTTTCTGATGATATAATTTACAGTTGCTGTGTCTACACACATTCATCTAAACCTCTAATGTATTCTCATACAAGCTCAACGAGACTTAATCTTCTGGGCTATGACCTTATTGGCCATGGGTTCACTACAGCATGAAATAAAAAAAATAATAAAAAAACGTAAAAGCAGTCTTACTAAAGGAAAAGAAATGATGTGTGTGTCTATATGTGAGCAACAAGTTCACTTTAAAGAAGTGCTGGTATAAGAGGTAACATTAATCCTAAGGAGGAGTAAGTGAATGGCAGAATGTCCTGTTGCGATTGTGAAAGGCTCTCGGTCCTTCAGTCACAGAAGACTGTAGAGTATTCCTGCATGCATACTTGACTATTAGGAGGTGTCCAAACACCTGAATGTATCGACCATGCTGTATACTTGATACTCGATACACCCTCTACACTGAGCCACCAGTGTGCAGATTTGGTTTGGGTGAAGAAATTTAGAAGATTTTGGTGGAATAATATAATAAAACCTGACGGGGACGTGGTTTACCACAGATGTACAGAGACACTGTTCAATGTTGACAAAACCAGAGCCATGTTCTGCGTTTCTCTTCTCTGAAAGCTGAGTGTGTGGGGGGAGGTTTAGGAGTATAAAGTAGCTTTCAAGCTGCAACATTATTTGTTTTGAAAGCAGTTTTACATTTCGATCTGGCCACGATTCCAAGGTTATGAGCACAGCACCACTTTGGGTTTCACTGAGAACAGGAACATTAAGATGCACGATTTTTTTTTTTAAGAAGCGGTGGGATGAGTAAATACATGGTCAACTAAATTCACCAAGAATCATCGCTCATAAGTGTAACTGACATGCTGACATTTTTAACTCTGGATATATTTTCCCTTCTAGTGACATTTTTCTTTCTAATGCCATTATGTAAGAACTCCTGGTTTTTATCAGGTTTTTATTTCTGATAGATAGTGGCACGGTCTCTTCACACCAAGACCTGACATTACTTAATGTTTCCATTCAGATTCTCATACACAAAATCGCTTTAAATACTCTAGCAATCAACAGAGTTTGTACAAATGGCCCCTCAAGAAACACATCCACAGGTTAGTTTCTTCTCTGCTTTCACAAAACTCCAGAAAGTCAGAGGCTTATGTTTCCAAAAAAAAGTGCCTTCAATTAAAAAACATCAACTTGGAGGTTTACCTTCATCATATTACCCAAGGCTCTGAGGATCAGTAATCAGCATGGTCAAACAGCTGCTCATAGCTTTATAGCTGCACAAATATCCATTTATTATTAATATTTACTTGTACATTTGCAATAAGAACATGATCAATTTGTTCAATAACGAACACAAAATTGCAATCGGGTATTTATTTATAAAACAATTAGGATCGAACAGATTATATAGAACATCAAGCATAACATACACAGTCCTCTCCTTAAAGACAGACATTAAAATGCAGGGGTTAAGACAAAAAACAGAGAACAAAGCTATATCTTGTATTTCACAAACACTGATCAGCCATAACATTAAAAGGAGTGAAGAACATTGATTTCGCTATAGTGAGATAATCAGTTTGACCCATGCCAAAATCGAATATTATTGAGAAACATTAGGGAGAACTCACTATTTTCCCTAATATTTCTCCACCACAGACAGGTGCCACTATAGCGAGTTGGTTTTCATGGGTCAAATTGTGATGGCTAGACGACTCGGTCTGAGCATCTCCGAAACAGCAGGTCTTTTGCAGTGGCTGTATAGATGCAGTTGGGTTAGAGTCAACCCTGTCTACTGTTGAATGCTCCTTACAAAGGGCATGTGAGCATCAGAACAGAATCATGGAGCAGTAAAAAATAAAATAAAATAAAAAATTTTCATAAAAAGAAAAAAACCTGGTCTGATGAATCTTTCTTTCTTTCACATCATGTGGACAACCTGGAGTGTTTATGTCTCTTACTTGGGAAAGAGACAGCACCAGAATGCACTCTGGAAAAATGGCCAATGTTCTGTTGGTAAACTTCGGGTGCTGCCATTTATGTGGATGTGACAAATATTCACCACCTACTTAAAAAAGTCCAAGTACAGCCCTTCATGGAAACAGTGTTCCCTGATGGCAGCGGCCACTTTCAGCAGGAGAATGCACCTGTCCGACTACAAACATTGTCTTCTTCAAACCATTATTGAACAAAGTGTTCTTTCACAATCTGATCGAGCAACTTTAGGATGTACTGGAAATAAGTCTGATTCATAGAAGTCACACATCATAACTTACAGTATTTAAAAGGATTTCTTGCCAACATCTAGGTGGCAGATACCAAAGCACACCTTCAGAAGACTTGTGGAATCCTCAATGGGGCAGAGCTGTTTTATTGGCTTACACAATACTAGGAAGTTGGTTTTAATGTTATTGCTGATTAGTGTGTGTATAAGTAAAACAAAAAGGATTAAAAACCTGGCGATAAAGTACAGTTCGTTTTGAATGTAGCTATAAAATCAAAAGTATGTATAAAACCAAATCCAGTGTCAGTATTTAGTTTCAAATTCAAAGTGCTTCAAATTCAAAGTTCTAATCTAAAAATTTTACACAAATATATCCCTTACAAGGTCTGCAAGCCGAACTCTATGCCATATCAGTTGTCTTGAAATGAAGGACAATGTCTCCAATGATCATCGGATTTATTACTTCATATTATTTAGATGAACAAGTATATTAAAAACATACAATGATTCTGACTGAGCTGGTAATAATTTTGGAGTTTTCTGGACCTATAAAACCTGAATAACATCTAAAAAAAAAAATGCATGCAAAAATATCTTAAAATAAAATTAAAAACTGACATCTTGGCTTTATATTCTTCCATAAGAGCACAGTAAACCTGTAATGATGTCAATGGGAAGTTGTGATTACGAGGATTATGAAATGCACAAAATGTGCATTTGAATGGGACTGGAAATAAAATGCTTAAGCTGCATAATTGTCATAATTAAGCTGCATATTTATATAATTATTTCAGATCTGACTGATACTTGAGAGGGAAAAAATGCATGGTTTTGTTATTAGCATAGTAGTTTAGGTTTGACTGCATGTGCCTACTGTATGGCTCCAGTGTCAATGTTGCATAAAACTACATGAGAACAGGTTTTCGGTTTCTCTCCTCAGGGTAGCAAAACTAGTCAAAATTAACATCTGTGGTAGTCTCACATACTCTACAGATGTGGCTGAAAAGCGCGGCAGTGTTCCTTTAACCCTTTTGACATCCTGCAACACACCGGCCTTATTTTAGTCAAGATCCTTTTGGAGACTGCAAGGAGGGAAAGACAAAAGTCAAATCAACAGAAGCAGCTGGATAAGGAGCCAGTTATTTAAAAATATATATATTTTATAAATATAACTGTTACACAATTTCACCAGTATAACCTCTCATTATTCTGCATTCGTACAACAAAAGTTCTGTCTAGAAACATTGACAATTGAAAAATGTCACGTGATTAGTGTTGTACCCATTTTTTAAACAGTAATCTGACCTTCATCCAGTAAAATGTCTCTTGTTCAAATTATATTTAGTAACATACCCCGAACTCGACTGAGACACTGGGAAGCTGATTAAGAAAGAAAGAAAAAAGAAAAGAAAAAAAAACATGTACATACCTCTCTAGATATTCCTTGACGTTGTCGTAGCCATAATATTTGGCTAAGTGAGTGAGAGCACCAGTCGCACAGCGTCCGTCCCGTTTACGACACAGACTACAGTTGCAGATACCCCGACACAGAGGACACTCCCATGTCTAAACACACACATTCATTGCTAAGTAGAGGTTAACTAAACACACTTACAAAGCATCATTGAGTACCACTAACCGGTTAAACCACTGCTGTAATAACTACCACGATCATTAGGAACTTTAATCAGCACTTATATAAAGACTTCCTACAGGCTTCATATAACTGTTGAACAAGATGTCAAACTAGAGTTAACATAGGAGCTGTAACTATAGAAATCAGAAAATTTGTCTCATGCTCGTATATCCTAAAATACAACTATACAGGCTGGCTGAAAGGTCTGGATCCACAGACATTTTTCCTTACATGAAGACACTTTTCTCTTCTTGCTTTTTTATATTTTTTAATGTCCCAAGCTTTGAAACTAACACTAGAAGATTAAATGGAAGCACTTCTTACAACACTCGACTTTTGTCTTTGGGGGTCATCTGTCAGCCGTCTATGCCAATTGGCACAGAATAATTGCTGCACTCAAAGATGAAATCATCTCACTATGTAACATCAGTTCCGATACGTTAAGAAATGTCCACTATTCTCTCATTTAGCATATATACACGTGCTGTGAAGTCAGTTATACTTGATAAAGAAATTCTGGCCTATGAATCCAGACCTTTGGGTCACTCAGTAGATGTCTCAAAACAAGAATGTTGATGTAAAGCACAAAACCCCTCAGTATCCTTTACAGTTATGGTGTATTTAATAAGAGTTAAATGTGTACTAAACGCACTGTAACTTTGAAAGGTACCACCTTGACTTTGATCAGTAGGACTGCAGAAGCCTCATGAAAGTCAGAAAACCAGGACGTACGGTTACATGCCTCTATGCACCTCAATTTTGGTTTAAGAACAAACCCTGAAATATTCCTTTTTAAATTTCAACCTTTCAATAATTGTAACATTTTTATAATGGCGCATTTCATTATTATAATTGATTTTTTTTTTCATTATAAAAATTTAAGTAAAAAAATTCGGGATGGGTTCATTAGATTCTTTAAAGTGTATTTTCCATTTGGATTGGTCAGAAGGTGTTAACATTCTACATCAGCAGCTTTAACACCATTTCTAACAACAGTGTTAAATGTGTGTATTATAGCATCCACTCCAACACATCATAATCGAGACTTGTATAGTAGATGCTCCACATTTGATTTTTTTTTTATTATTATTATTAAAAAATCTTTTCTTTTTTTCCTTACCGGATCCAAGAGAGCTGTACGGACATCCTCTCCATAGCGGTTCCGCAAGCAGGGCCCACAGAACTGCCCTTTGACCCCCTGACAGTAGGGGTTCCTGCACTCAGTCTTAGTGTCCAACGTCTTCTGCCTGCACTGGTGGCATGTGCTGCCCTACAAAACAGTATCCTGATGTCAGTCAAATAAAAATACACACTTCAAAACAAAACACAGCTGTATAACCCGTTTCTAAACAGTCCAGGTTCCTGTTAGCATGAACCACAGATTAGAAGTCTAAGAAGTCTTAGATTTTAGATGGTTACATCTGACAAATTACCCCAAAAAAAATCTGCTCTCTTAACCCCCCCTGCTGTCCGTCACATCCCTGAGTCTTAACATCTCCAAATGATGGAGGATCCATTTAATAAATATTTATCTAGGCTATAGGTCTGTCAGTTTGCCCTTGACGTAATTAAAGGGCATATACTGACCCCCCCCCCTCCCCAGACACATCTTAAATGCCTGAGATTTTATATTAATTAGTTTTTTTAAGAAATGTATAAAAGCAACATCACCAACTTACATTTTCTTTATCGAGAATTTTGTCTTTAGCGCGATCAGCCACATTATCCAGCTCCTCCTCCGTGATGTCATCCGGCATTCGTACAGAACTGCGCTTTCTGGATTTTCTTCTTGGCGTGTCTCTGTGTACTCGCAGCTCATCATCAATCTGTGATAAAATGATTGAAATCAACAACCCAAACCCGATGGCTATCACCCTTGGATTATAAAGAACATATTTGGTCCTTTGTAATTACCTCCATTAGTTTCTTCAGGTCAAACTCTGCACTCTTCTTTGGCTTCACTACAGCAACTGGTTCCTGCTCGAGCCCGAAATGCTCAGGGGGTCTGGCCTTGCGGCTCGGGTTCCTCCGCTCGCTCTGCACTTCAGACACACGCTTTCTTGGACTCTGCTGCTTTTTCTTTTTCTGTAGTCCAGGAAAAAAAAGAAAATGAAATACTGTAAGTAAAAGAAGTAAGCTAGTTTCATTATAACCATCTCTACTTTGTTTATCATCAGATTCAGATTTATTGGCACCCACAAGGAATTTGATCCCGGTTACTAGTGAGACTGCAACACAGAACATACCACCTCGTATTGCTGATCTGTTTTCAAAAACTTTCTAGCTCCGTTTACAAGCTCAGTTTCTTCACCGCATGTCCTAACTCAGGCACCTGAAAACCAGGCAGTAGAATTCGCTATTGACGTTCTGGTGCCTGGAGACAAATTCTTGATGCACAATGCCTGGAATGCCGAGCACTATGTCAAGCTGCAGACTTGCCTCGCCTTTTTCCGATCATGGAGATGATGGGCTCTTCCACTGTGAAGACTGTTGCTTGGTCTCTGGGACATATACCCATACCCAAGTTTTGTAACCGGTAATAATCCTTGACATGAAGAACGGGTCATCCACAGAACGCTGACAGAGTTCTTGGCGGACTTTGACACAACGTTCCTTCTGCTCTGGGGTCAGAAGCAGGATCCTGGTTCCTTCTGGCAGCCTGAGGACGGACTTGGCAGTAACATGGCACATTGCGGCATCGCCACAAACTTGGAGAATCATGTCAAACGTCTCTGTGACAGGTTTCACGTTTGCTTGCTGTCCATGATGAGATAACGGACATGGTAATGCATGTGGTCAGAACAGCACCAGTTACACAGCTCCTGATGTACACACTATGGTGTCCTTTGGCACACTGACTTATAAAAATTGGCGCTCAATGTGACTGTGCATGCAGACTTGTGCTGCCATCTGCTGGTGTGTTACAAAACTAGTCTCAAAACTTTTTGATAGCACCTCGTATAGACTATTAGTCAAAAGTTTGGAATTCCAATTTCATGTTCTTATAGGTTTGTCTTCTAATTCCATGGTCTTTCATGATTTTTATTTCAGTCGATATTGGAGATGTGTCTGCTACTTGTGCTTTGTAAAGCCTTCATAACGGCTCTAATCTCAGGAGCTGTTAGTGATTTTCATAGGCTTGTAACTCTAAATGAACTTATTGATCTATCTTATTATGTCTGAGCAGTTGAGGGTTACTCAAGGGCCAAACAGGGTGCTGGTGTTTGAACCTGGGGCCTTCTGATCAGTAGTTCAATGCCTTAACCACTGACCAATCTCTGCTCTGTATTAAAAAGTGTGAGTGTGCATGATGGTGTAAATAACACTATGTTGCGTTGCATACATCACACATCATGTACTGTATATTGAGTAAACAGTCTTTTAAAGAAACATCCTTATTGTGTGTGTGTGTATATATTTCTAGTTGAATTAAGAGGCATTTGTTTTTGCATGCATTTTTAATCTTTTAAGGTGCTGCATGTTACATTTTTCAACAAAACTTGCATTGCAATTATAATGAAAAGATCACACACAAAAAAACATGCATATTAATAACTGCGAATGGACGCTTGTGGCTTTCTGGCTTTTTCATTTGTTTTTCCATGCAAGGTCACAACGTGCTTAGATTACTGAAACATCCCGAGCACCACTATTAACTGGAGCAGCAGAGATTTTACACGCAGTTTGTGACGGCATGCAGCGCACGCACCCAGGTGTTTACTCAGCGTTTCCATGTGAACGAGTCTTGCTTCAGACAAGCAAACACTAGAACTGATTTACAGCCATGATAAAACATCGGAGCCCTCTAGGGGTTCGAACCCAAATCCAAGACCAATCAGTCAACAGTATCAGATTGTTCGACACACCTCAGGAAGTGGCATGTTTGCTTAATATGATACAATAATGATTTGAATGTGTACACAAACCAAATCATTAAAGAGGGCTGAACATGAAAGAAAAATGTCAATTCAGCAAAAAAAAATAAATAAATTTCAGCACTCACCACCACAGGCGTGGTCTTTCCAGAGAGTTCAGGTAACGAGGTCAGGTCTGCAAATAGCTTAGCAAGCTGCAAGCACACACACACACACACACACACACACACACACACGATTCAGAATCTCTCAGAGTGCCTCATGGACACATTATGCTAATCTTGTTCAGAATTCAAAGAGGATTTTTACCATTGCTTTATTCTCCTGAATATTTTTCGCTCTCTGACTCAGTGTTTGTACATCTGCCTCAGTTGGCTTGACGTCCTTCTCCTCCTCCTCCTCCTTCTCCTCAGAGTCATTATTAGGTGCTCTGGGTCTTTTCTCAACTTTACTGCTTTTCTGAGCCACAGCTCGATTGGCACTGCGTCCTCTCCTCTTTCTACTTTGTTTCACAGGCTCCACGGGCTGCGTTCTGCTCCGGGTAACTCTGGATTTCTTCGACACGGTGCTTGCTTGGGTGGAGCTTCTTCTGGCAGGAAACCTGAACGCGACGCACAATCCCGAGCTCCGCCTTTTCTGTGGGGCCGAATCATCATCATCAGAGTAAAAACCAATGTCGTCACTGTCTTCCTCTGGATCAGTATCCTGAGGGTGGAAGAGGGGACTAATTATTGGAAACAGCGCACACACGCACGCACACACAAATACACACGTAGGCATGGATGGAAAAATACACACAGAATGACTTGCACGCTATTTTTTAAATCGTGATCATCTAAACTATGATTATCTAATTCGTCCAACAACATTTAATTTACAATACTTTCATCGTCGTGTTGTTTTTTTTTTCTTTCTACGACTTCCAACATTACCCATTATACCATTACTATTTATTATAACATTCATATTTATTACGCCATTACTACCCATTATACCATTCTGCTTCCTTTTATTTCTAGTGTCTATGGCTCCTCTTCCCCCACATGGCCATCAGTTTCATAGAGACCCAACTCCCTGAGCCTTTGCTCCAACACAGAGCAACCTCGTTTTGTGCACCTGCACTGCATTCTGGGACCTCGCTTGCTGTTTTTTGTTTTGTTTTTTTGCTGTATGAAGCCAACTAACCAAACCCAGTTGATATCACTTACGTCCGAGACGGTTGCAACTACATTAGCAATGCCTCACTGCGGCAAAAATACAGCATGTCCCAACATGATGTGCTTCATGGTGGATGGCAGATTGAAAAAAATATATGTATATTTTAATTAATAAAAATACTCATCAGTTACCATGGGGCTCATCCAGCTGTTATGTAGAGAGCTCTCTTCTTTACTGAAACCTTCAAACTCCTCTTCACTGTCCGTGTCCATGAAGACCTGAGCCAGCTCATCTGTAATGAATTTAGATTTAAAGCGAAGAACCTAGAACAGAACAACAGACACTGTTATGAATAGCAACAGATCCTTGAAGTCAAACACTTATCCGTCATGCTTTTTTAAAAGGCATGAGTATCTTGATCATGCTCACTGGCTTCCACGAGGACTGGGAGTGAAGGCTGTCCCGGCTCTCCTCGGAGAACTGCCCCGAAGAAGCGCCTCCGAAACCAAGAAACTCCTCCTCGTCACTCGGGCCTTCGAATATGTCCACCAGGGCCTTCTGAAAATGTCATCAGATAGTTAATCAGGCACAAAGATTGAACTGCGTGCATACACAGACACAAATACTCTAGTGTATTTCAAACCAGGCTGCCACATCTGTATTAGGAAATAACTTGGCCACATTTACTGAGAAAGGAACAGAATAAGGAAGATCTACAAGCAGTTATAGGACACCTCAATTTTCACATTCCTGTACACACCCCTGCTTAAATCCTCTTAAACTTAAACAGTTAAACTCTTTAAAAGACTCAGACAAGGAAAGTTGAGTTAATATGGAGCTATAGGCTACGTTCACATTACCAGCCCCATGTGACTAAAATCCAGTTTTTTACCCTAATGTGACATCTGATTATTCATTTATTATTATTATTATTTTTAATGGCTATATGACCGCACGTTTTTTAGATTCTATTCGAGTTACTTTAGTTTGTGGTCCTAGATCAGATACATATCTGATATGTGGTCATGCAACTCGAATGAGAGCAGACAGATCGGAATTAATTCGCCGCTGTACATGCGTGGAGAGCTCGCTCTTTCTGGACCTCTACACATACTCCCGACTAACTGCTAGCCATCCTCCAGAGCAAAATGCCAAGCATATTTTTTTTCCTAAAATCACATCTATTGCTTGAACTGTATAAACGTTTACATAAATATGATGTGCTTTAACCCAGATGGCACAAGCAAAGATTGTATCGATGAGCACAGAGGACAGACGTGTCCACCTTATAGCCCAACTTGTTATGACATGCAAATCCAACGTGACCAACTAAAGAATCTGAATGGCTTACAAAGTGAATGTTTCCATAAAGATCTCAAGTAACCAAAGACTAGCTTCATGATTTACTCCCATCCTAACACAGAAAAGCGGTTGCATGATAAAGGTTTCTTAACACAGTGCAGAAACTGCCCCTTATTATACCCATTATAATTAATTCTTTAATGCAAGGAAATTAATTTGAAGTGAATGTACAGAGAGATAGGTGGAGAAAAAATGCAATATTTTAGTGCTGAAATTTTTTACTTCACTCTGGCATAAATACAGAGAGAAAGATAAAAGATTAGGACAGCAAAAGATTAATTCACAATAAGAATTGTGCCTTAATGAAAGCTTGTAAAAACTACTATATAAAATACAAATACTATGTTTTAACATGGAGTTTTGTATTTCTAAAACATATATTGACACTTAAAAAAAGGCTAAAATGTTAAAAGACCAAAGTCAATGTGAAAGTAGAATGTCAAGTCATGCAAAAAAATATTACATTTAAATCAATAATAAACTGTTACATGAACAAATAAGCAAATAAAGACCTGGCTGTTTAATAAAATTTAAACTCTGACTTAAACTGACAAATATAACTTAGAGAATCCTGACTAATGTCTATTTCATTCAAAATTCTAACATTTATTTTTTGCAAGTTATTTTATTTAATTATTTTGACTGCTCAGGCATACAATTGTCATTTTTTTAATGGATCTCAAAAATACAACTCCTACCAATTTTAATAATAATAATAATAATAATAATAATATTATCATGAAATAGTAAGGATAATATCAAGCTAATGCTGCAAAACCTTGTTGTGTGCATGAGCTGCAAAGTAATTGCATTATTTAATTTAACATTATCTAATAATATAAATTTGCATTATACAATGATTTATTATTAATAATAATATTATTATTATTATTATTATTATTATTATTATTATTATTAACAACAACAACAAAAATAATAATATTAAACAACAACAACAACAACAACAATAATAATAATAATGCTTAACAAATATACATATGTTAGTAAGAAACAAACAAAAGAAAGAATGAATGAGAAAAACAAACTGGGTTTAATTGTACGTTTTGCAAAAAGATTTTCTGAATTTACATTTACTGAACAGTTTTAATTAAATAAAAACATTTAATAAATAAAAAAGCCCACGTTTATATAAATAAATGACTAGACCACCTAGCTAAATAAACTCAATGAATTCGACAGCATCACATTCACTACGTTCATTATTGACTTGTTTGTTTGTTTGTATTTATTCTGCGCATGGACAACATGAATGCTAGCTCATTTACGCAAACTATTTTCTTAAAATACAGTCCAAAAAATCGAAATACACCCGACAGTACCTCTTACCTCCATTGTTGTGCGAATATGTCGCCGAAACACTAAAACTTTTAATAAAATAAACAAACTTCTGCTCAGCCGCAGCTGATGTTAAAAAACCAGCAGACAATGAAGAGTTTAAAAAACAATATGAGCGCACGCACTCGGAAATAAAACGCAGGGGTGGGATTACGCGCGTGAAGTTGCATGAATTAACGTTCAACGCATGATTTACAGCATTACTTCAAAAATAATTTTAAACACGGTCATGTTATTAAAAAGTAAAAGACTTGAGTACAGTTTATCTCGGAACAAATATATTTACATGTGTCTTTTGAAGTGCCCTCCCCTGTGCATTAGGTCATTTCAGAATGGTACATTCCACGGCGTGGAGCTTTGTAGTTTCGCGGGAAAAGTGAGCACGCGGACCGGAAGCCTTTTGTGTATAAGACTGTCTAGAAAGTTTTTACTTCAACCACATTATTCAACCTTAGCAATACTGTGAAACTATAAAGTGTGTCAGAAGGTGTACGTCTACTAGACATTTCACGTTTTCATTTGAGAAGAAAAAAAAATGCCCGCATTGGCCGTCTCCTCGAGAGTTAGGCCTACCTTGAAATATCCTATTACATGATACATTTCTACGAAGCCTTTCCAGCATTCAGAACCGCCATAATTTAGAAGGGTTTAGGCACCAAACTAAAAAAAAAAGTTTAAAGAACTAATTTGAAGTTTAAAGAATGATCTGGAGGTATGGTTATATGAGCGTGTTCAAGTCAAACCGAGATTTGTGATTACATTTTTCGTTAATGAAGGTGTAAAACCCATTCACATTTAGAATCTGAATCCGGTTTATCTGCCAAATATGTCAACACACATGTGGAATTTGTTTGCTTGATTTACAGAAGACTTCAAGCACAGTATGGTAATGAGACTCTTAGCCGCAGTAAAACATTTTGATGGTGTAAATGTTTTAAATAAGGATGTTAAAGGAGTTCCTGGGAGGCCAACATTTCAGATGTGAAGCAGGCAGTCTGATGATGGCTCTGGTGTCCTTAAAAAACGTTATATCGTGATGGTAAACAAGCACTAATGAAATGCTAGAAGTGGTGCATTAGTGAAAATTCAGCAAAAAAAAAAAAAGGGAGACATATTTAGATTTTGATTATTTATAATACATTGATAGTGTATTGACAGATCAAATAATGTTGCTAAGCAATTAAGATTAATTTGCATACATGACATTTAAAAGGTTTCATTTTTTTCCCAGATTAGCAATATTATCATACTGAAAGTCCTAGGTTGTTCATACATGAGTATTTAATTTCCCCTCTTATTCACTTCACTACACTTGTACCTGCTTTCATCTGATTTCTCACTACCTGTTTTTCATTTTAGACCTATTTTTAACTTCATATGTTCATTCATTTATTCTTTTTCGGTAGCCTTTTTAGTCTGTAGTACAGTATATTATGGTAAAATGTTTCGCCCAGCTACCTCTTAAATTTATTTAATTTTTTAAAATACTTTATCTAGTATTCTAACCATATTTATAATTTTGTATTCAGTGCAAATCTGTTTATAATTTTTGTAATGATTGCATTTTTGAATATTCATTTGTAGTGATGTGTAGTTTTCAGATTTTTGTAATTTGTTTAGTTTCAAAGCATTTTTTAAAATAGAATCCTCTGAATTCATTTCAGTTCAATTAAATTTTATTTGTATAGGGCTTTTAAAAATTGACATTGTCGCAAAGCAGCATTACACAATCAAAAGAATTATTTAAGTTTGTATGGAATGTGAATGTGTATGAATCAAAATGGTCAGATAGTTCATCAAGAGCAAACCAAAAGCGATTACCCTGAAGTGCTCTGTGTTCTTACTTCTCCCTTTCATAAAGTATATACTTTAAAGCCATGGTTATACAGTAAGCTCTTTTGGCAGAGATAACCATTTCCACATCAGTCAGTTAATCATTACTCCATCTCTGTATTTAAAAATAGGCTTTGCTACTTAGACAGGTGTGCTAGCTACTGAAATCTATGCTAGTCTAACCTGATGTTAGCAAAGAAAGAGGTTAGTTCAATATAGCGAATTAATGTTAGCAGGTGAATAAATCTTAACTGTACAGTTTAAACATATTTGTCTTACTGTATCATAATTAAGCATCAATACAGTTATACTGAATATCAGCATAGCGATTCCTTTGTAATCCCAAATACTGCACGGAGTCATGCATTTGATTGTTTACCAATTCTATAGATCTTCAATTAATGTCTGGTAATTTTGGACACAATATTGATAAATGATTTGCTGATTTTTGCTTCTTATACAGGAATAGATCCCATGGAAGCTACTCTACACTTACTGATAGCTAGCTGCCTAGATAACACACAATGACTTGGGCATTTGTACATTCCCAATAAAGGTCCAATGGATGAAACTGGCTTCTGTTCTTCTCATCTTTTATAGTATTGTCATAGATTACATCCACGAGAATTTTATCATTTGCAATGTCCATGGAAGCTGTGAGTAACTCTACAGTCACTGGGACTGTTACTATAATTGAAATGTTAAAGGGGTGAACACATGTGAGTGGAAAGGATACACACACAGACCCACACACACATATATACACACACGCACATAGTGCTCTTATACAGTATTTAATATCGGCTCTCTTGGAATGCTGCTTGACTAATTAGATTAACAGGCTTAAATTCCACACTGTAATCTCGTGGTTCGAGAATTAATGAGCGTATTCAAAGTACAGCAGGTTTATTAACCTGAAAATTCTATTTAGCTACTACACACACACACACACAGAGACACACACACACACACACACACACAGAGAGAGAACCATTTCTCCTTTTAAGTGAAATTATAGGGAATACAAAACAGGCCAATTAGACCACATGGAACACATTTTGAAAGACGTCATATGGCATGTTCCCTGCCTGACAATGTTAAAAGCCCTATGTGACATACGTCATAGCAATATTTTCTTAATTTGTTTTATATCAATTTGTTCACCAAATATAATCAGAACAGGTTAAACATAAAACATGTTTAGAATTCTTAAATAGAATGAAACTTACTTTCAGTAACAACAACAACAACAAAAAGATTTTTAAAATTAGCTACTGTATGTCTGTCATATGTGTTATTCTGGCACATCACCACATTGGAAATGATGTCATGGGAAAACAATTTACTGACTGTCACATGAATGCACTGGGATGTTGATTAGATGTCTCTTAGGGATCTGAAGGATAAAATTGAATAAGGAAGTTTCAAGAACATTTGCATGGGTTGTGTTCTTATGGACCATAGCATCTTTAGTTCTTGGTCTGGAGGAAATTAATATGAACCACTGAGTGCTCTTCTATCAGAAAAGTTTCCAATTAGAAGTATTTTAGGAACTAACAAGCCATTAACTATCATAGAATTTAATTTAATTTTTTATTTTTTATGAATGAACTTGTATTAGGCAGCACAACGACATAGTGGTTAGCACTGTGGCTTCATACCTCCAGGGTTGAAGGTTCAATCCTGTTTGCATGTTCTCCCCATGGTTGGTGGGTTTCCTCTGGGTACTTCGGTTTCCGACTACTGTACAAAAAACCTGCCGAATAGGCGAATTGGTGTTTCCAAATTGCCCACAATGTGTTTGTGTATGTGTGTGTGTGTGTGTGTGTGTGTGTGTATGCCCTGCAATGGATCGGCATGCTGTCCAGGGTGTAGCCTGCCTTGTGCCCCAAATCTCCTGGAATTCTTTGTATACTCTTTAGGCTCTTTAGCTGAGTGAAGAAGTTGCAAGACTCCTTGCAGCCCTCTCTGGTTGTCAGAGGAACAAATTAAACTGTTAAAGGAATAATCCCCCTGAACAACATACATTGCTCTTTCAACAGTGTCCAAGATTCTTATCTTTTTATGATTAAAATTTCTTTTAAATGTTCTTCTTCTTTTTTCCTTCATTGAGATATTGATCTAATGCTGATTAACACATTAGATTATAACAACTTACGTTGGATAGCAGTTTCCTACATTACCCACAATGCTCTTCTTCCTGCTGAAAGTGCTGCAGTGGAATCAGGCCTTCACCTGATCTCTACATAAACATAGTGATCATTTACTCTGTTCAGGTCTCTCACCTTATCATCCGTACAGGTTGTTCTATCATGTACAATAGTGCTTGTCATCTCATAGATCGTTATCTAACCAATTGCATTCTGGGACTTTGAGCCCAAAGTTTGCACCAACGCTTGACTACAGTAATTCTGCGCTGGATTTCTCATTATATGGCGTTGAATAATGACAATGGCAAATTACTAGTGCTTAAAGATAACCAACTATCTAACTAACTAACTAAAATTATCCACGGAAGCTTCTGATGTTAGGCGCAATTGAGCAGGCAACCTGACCATCCTCCTTCATGTCCCATGTGACGTGCAACCAGAATGTTGCCAAGAATAGAACTTAAAGAAAGAAATTAGCCCCAGAATCATTACAAACTTTTTACAATCTAAACGTGTATGGGTTTTTTTTTTGTTTGTTTGTTTTTTTGGCGCAAATGTCTTTGTGCTTCTCAGTCTTAAAAGCGTGTTGATGAATTGGCACCCACATGACAATGTTATAGTTATAGGATTATATACATATGTTTTTTTTTTTTTTTTTTTTAATGCGGATTTATTATTAAAACGTCTTGCATTTTCGGAACGGAAGTCCACACCACAATTCTTCACGTGGCACATACGTGATCATTTCAGAAAATAAACGCACTATCTATCTATCTATCCTCTCAATTCTTCTTGGCTTCTTTTTTGCTTGTTTGTCAGCACAACACGCACCTGCATCCGGAGACAGAGCGGCTCTGCGCGCGCGGGTGAGAAAGAAAAAGCGAGCTGCGCATTCCCCCCCCCCTTCCGTCCGTCAAACGCTTCTTTATTCCCCGGCGCTCCCATTAGCACGCCGAGCTTAACGACTCCCTGGATGACAGCGAAATGATACGGTGTGTGTGCAGAGAGGAGGAGACGAAATCAGCCCGCGCGCCGCCACCCCGCCGCTCGGCACCGCGCGCACAGCAGGTAGCTCCATCAATCCCGCGGCGCAAAGCGCAAATTACAAACAGCTGTTGCACTATTGTTTAGAGTGCTGTCTCATATAGTGGCACTTTTTTCTTCTTCTTTAAGCATCCTCTTTGTGTGTGTGTGTGTGTGTGTGTGTGTGTGCTTGATGACATGCAGGAGGGTGCTAAGCCCAACAAACCACAACTACTTTTCCAGCATACGGAGACAAATCATAAACCTAACCGATAATCATTTTGGAGAAAGTTAGCTTAACCAAAGAGTTTCTTTTTAAACTCAAATTTCAAACACTACCAGCTGTTTCCCGAAACTCAAAAGTTTTCTGAAATGACAGGCAACCTTATAGACAGACACCTGATTATATAGATGCTGCTGGGCCACATTTGCTATTTTTTGCCCAGTAAATCAATCTACAGGGTGTGTGAAAAGTAACTATGCATTAGAAATTGGTAATAATCAGCTGTGTTTTAAATGTAATTCAGAAACGGGAGCATTGATGCTTTTATTCTGGGAGTGTAAGAAAAGTAAAACTTTTTAGTATGGAGTGCATGAACTGATTAAGAAAATACTGGCTAGAAAAAATTCACTATGTCTCCAACTATATACCTGTTAAATTGTAAAATATCACTAGATCTTCCTTCTGATTTAAATTGTTTATTAAATTTCATTACTTACTTGGCAAAGAAATGTATACTTGTCTTATGGTCATCATCTCATGTACCAACTTTAAAAATGTGTTTGGCACAAGTGGGTAATCTTCTCCCATTGGAAAAACTTACGAACAATTTACAGAACAAATCTGAACTATTCTGACGGATATGGGCCCCTTTGTGGGATCTACTTGAGTAATCATGACTCTTTCTTTCATGTTTTCTTTTACTGGACTGTTTTGCCCTTGGGGTTTTTCCAGGTTCACTCTTATATTAAAAGATTATTGTTTGTTTTTAAATGTTTGCTGTGGGTGTTGACTGTATATTGATCTGGGTCTGCTTTTATGTTGTTAAATACCACAAAACAACCAAACAAACAAACAAACAATATATATATTATATATATATATACACATATACTGTATATATAAAATTGGTAATACAGTCCATATTTCTCATACACATTTATTGAAACAAATTGTACATATACATATCTTTAAATTTCAACATAGGCACTGTGGGCATCAACGGGTTTCCTCAATGGAATGCACTGAAGGTCTTCTGAAGGAAGTTGCTTGGGATAGTCCTGAGAACCTCCTGAATCCATACCTCCAAGTCCAACATTGTGCAAGGATTTGTCCTCTACATCTCCTCTTTTGCACAGCCCCACAGGAAAAAGCATGTGAAGTGAGATCTGGACTTTGAATGCCATTCATGAGATCCCCGTCGTCCCTGGTAAAGTCCTGAATAATGTTAGTCTGGCCAAGCACACACATTAAGAGCAGAATGGGGTGCTGCACCAACCTGCATGGTAATAACGCTGCCAATGTTCTATAGCCATTAAATATTGCCTAGTTAATTTTTCACCCACCCTGTATAATCAAGATTGATAAGATTATGAGGAAAATTACACCTTCTTCTTCTTCTCCCGTTAGAAGTCGCCACAGCGGGCCATTTGTCCCAATCTAACTGTTTTTACCACATCTTCCTTTGTCACTCTAACCTATTGCATGTCCCCTCTCACTCACATCCATAAACCTCTTCCTGGGCCTTCCTTTTCTACTCCAGCCTGGCAGCCCCATCTCTTTCTTCTCCCGATATACCCGTCATCCCTCCTATGCACATGTCCAGACCATCCAACAAAGGACTGTTTGGGAACAAGTTAGAGAGGCCAGATTAAGATGTTCTTGTAATATACTCATTCCTAATCCTGTCCATTCTTGTCACTCCCAAAGCAAATCGCAGCATCTTCAGCTCTGCCCCCTCCAGCTCTGGGTCCTGTTTGCTTGTCAGCGGAAATGTCTCCAAACTGTACAACATTGCTGGACTCATTACCATCCAACTTTCCCTTAAATTCTTGTCGATACCTTTTTTTTAACTCAGTAACAACACACACAACATATGCACAGAATATGATCTCAGATAGCTAAATTATTATGACCCAGTTCAGGTCCACCTCTAACACACTGGTGTAGCCCACATACCACATGGAAAATGCTGAAGGCACTCCTGAACAATTACTGGATATTGATAAATTCTACAATTATTAATGAGGGGAGAAGTGTGAACCACACATTATAACAAATTTATTAAACACATTGTTACCTGGGCTGCTGAACTTAAAAACTTGTTAAAATTCTTGTCTATTATTATTATTATTATTATTATTATTATTATTATTATTATTATATAGAGCACATCTTTGCTGGACATTTCTCACATAGAGGTGGTAACTTTAATGGGTTTCACTACAGACTGCATTTTTTGACTTTTACAAAGTTTTTTGTAACAAAACTTTCTTTTTTTCCCCCTTTTTTAAAAAGAAGTTATGTTGTGTAACCACCTTTTGGGAGCTTTGAACTTACAAGTTTGAACTTTCTGCAAAATACAGATGGAAATAATCAAACAGATGCATTTCATTGTAAAACAAAAAAAAGACCAATTTCATTGTTAATTTGTTTTTTTTGATCAGTGATGTGAAAGTATTGTTTTTTTATAAAGAGCAGCTGATTAATTAAATGTTGAAGCCAGAAAAGGCCATTAACATTCAGCCACTGTCATTGCAGTCCCCCCCCCTTTACTCTTTTAATGTAAAATTCATATTAATATAATTTATATAATCTTAATCTTCTTACAACCTTTGTAATTAAAAATGTATTTTTGTATGTGCAACAAAACTCAATTCATTGTTCAAGTTTGCTGCCTATGACTCACAAAAACATAATGAATGCATAAGTTTGCTATATTTTTACTCAAACTCAATAGAAATATAATTGATACTAAACTGCATATAAACCCTGCACAAAATGCTTTCTATCAGTTCAACATACTTCTTGCATCTATAGCAAAATTGTATTATTCTGCCAGAATGGATTTTCCTCATATTCAATTACACAATCCGCTCAAAAGTTTGGGTCACTTTCTAACTCCATGGTTATTCCTGATTTTCATTTTTTCCTACACAGTAAAGCAATGCTGAAGGCGTCTAAAATATGCAATAAATGTATATAAAATAAAATCTCATTTGAACAGTTAATACTGAGATGTATCTGCTACTCATGGTCTGTAAAGCCTTCATAATGTCTCTAATCTGAACTGCTGTTAATTGGTGATTTTGGTAACTCTAAATGAACTTCTCTTCTGCAGCAGACGTACATTTTGGTCTTGCCTTCCTGGGAAGGTCTTCATGAGAGCCTGTTTCATCATGAAACTATTCCAAAATTAGTAGGCCCCTCTAGCTCTGGGGTTTTTTTTTTTTTGGAAAAAAACATTTTAATCAAATACAACCCCAACTTCATTATTTATTTAACAAAAATTAGGCCAAAAAGAAAAAAAAAACATTTGGCAATACTATAGTATTGGCAATGGGCAATACTAAGTAGCCCTTTACAGTCAGGTGTTACTAATCATTAGCCCTTAATTAATTGATCAACAGCAGGCATGCAGACCTATTTAAAAGCAAAAGTTTTGGCACTTTGCTGGTCTGGAGCATTCAGGTGTGTGTTAACAATGCAAATAGGGAAAGTGTCAGGGTTGACCCCTAGAGGGCGCTCTGTGCACAAAGATTTTTGGACTCTTGCACTTCATGTCCCAGATGCACCTCGGTCAGGTGATCAAGTTGTCTCATTGGTTTCTTTATAACTAGTCTTGTCCTTGGTTCAGTTTCTGTCTCACATCTGTTCTGGTTTGGTTTTCTGTTGAAATGTTGTTTTGTTGGAATTCTGGTTTGCCATAGTTTCTAGGTTTAGTTTGTTCTTGTTTAGAGTTTTGTGTTTGTTTATGTGTGTTTATTCTTATTAAAACCTATAGGTCTTATGCCTCGCCTGCAATAGCAACTACCACACAATATGACAGAAAGACATAAGCAATGGACTTAGAGAAGCAATTGTTACTGCACATCAATCTGGAAAAAGTTATAAAAACATTTCCAATTTGGAAATTTCACATGTGGGAAGCACTCAAGACTTCCAGGAATGGAAATGAGAAAACCCATCAAGCACGGGAAGAACATGCAAACTCCATATACACAGAGGCGAGAATCAAACCTGGCTGGGAATCGAACCCAAACCTGTACGACAGTGCTAACCACTAAGCCACGGTTGGAAAAAGCGCGGTTGGAAAAAGTTGTTATTTTCAACTTCCTATTGCAATATTACATGGTGTACTATGTACAATCCAAAAGCAATTTCTTCAAGTGTACTTATAAAGACATTCATCCCAAGGTCAGACCATGAAATACTCAGAGAAATACAAAAAACCCCAGAGCTACACACGTTAGGGGTCGGTCAGTGTTTAAGGCATTGGACTACGGCTCAGAAGGTCTCAAGTTCAAGTCCCTGTTGGGCCCTTGAGCAAGGCCCTCAACTGCTCAGACACATAATGAGATAAAAATGTAAGTCGCTCTGGATAAGGGCAACTGCCAATGTGTAAATGTACATTCCAGCATCTACAGACCTCACTGAGCATTATAAATATCAAAGTCAGAACAATTAGAAGAAGACTGAACAAGTTTGCTCGGAAGGGTTGCCAGGAGAAAACTTTTTTAGTCTAAAAACAAAATTTTTAGACAGAGGTTCGCAAAACTGCAACTGAACAAACCACAACGATTCTGGAACAATGTCATGTGGAAAGATGAGACAAATGGAATTATTTTGTCCTGAATTCCCAGCACCAAACCATTTCTGCAAAAAGGCCTCATACCGACTGTCAAGCACGGCAGTCGAGAGCTGATGATTTGACCTAAACAGAGCTGAACCAAAACTTAGTTATTGCTGCCAAACATGGATCTATAATTTATTGAATCATGAGGGGTACTTAGTATCACTTCATTTTTGTTAAGTAAATAATAGCAAAGTATTTGTTGTATTTGTCTAATATTAAAACCTGTTACAATCAGATGACTTTTATTATATTTTAACGCAGAAACATACAGAATTAAAAGAGTAATGTGTACTAACGTTAACACATGACTGTATTATTTTATGTGAAATTGTATGTTAAATTTCTTATAAAGGCCTTTACGGGAAAAACAGTCTTCACTGTGAGCCAGTACAAGCACGTGCACTTACAGTTTTTAAAAACATTTTAAATGTTGATTAAAAAGAACATGCTATTATAGTAGTGACACTGACACTAATAATGAGTGTGTTACTGTGTTAGGAAGGTATCAGATACAAGAGCAGAGTGGTTTGAGGTGGCTGAGGCCACCAACCAAAACTTTCCATCTAGCAGCAGCTATGTATGTGACTTGTGGAGATAGAAGAAGATTCACACACACACACACACACACACACACACACACACACACACACACACACACACACACACACAGATTAAAAGCCATCTAACAGTCTAAATGTGATTAAATGGTGTCCCCTAGTGTTTTGTACATATACTTTATTACATAGGGAAACATGGAACTTTCATTTGCAATTATTACAAAAATACAAATGATAAAACATTTTATTCCTTTGGCTTTCGTCCAAACATTGGACAATATTACTAATTTTTGCATAGCTCACAGAATAAATAAAAAAATTAGGCAGTAAGTCACTCAGTCATCATCTTTACCGCTTTATCCAGTGTACAGGGTCGCAGGGGGCCTGGACAGGGTGCCAATCCATTGCAGGGCACACACGCATACTACAGGCAATTTGGGAACACCAATTAGGCTAATCTGCATGTCTTTGGACTGTGGGAGGAAACCAGAGTACATGGAGGAAACCCGTGAAGCATGGAATCAAACCCATACCCTGGAGGTGCACGGTGACAGTGCTAACCACTAAGGCACCATGTCGCAATTAGAAATTATTTTAAGTTATTTTCAACTTCCTGTTGCAATATTACATGGCGTACTATCGATAATGTAAAAGCGATTATCTCAAGTGTACTTATAAAGAAGATTGGAAAAAAAAAAACGGAACTCAAAATTATTCACATTTTTACACTTACCAGCCACTACTAGGAACACTAGTACCCTGCTCATTCATGCCTTTAAATTGAATCAGCTGATTATTTGGCAGCAGTGCAATACATAAAACCATTTGTGATCTCAGTGACTGTGGCATGCATGCTAGATGGGTTGGTTTGAGTATTTCAGAGACTACTGATCTCATGGGATTTTCATGCAAAAAATAAAAAAGAAATAAAAAATTGCAATCGTGCAGAGGGGGAAAGCATCTCAGAATGCACAACACCGAAAATATTATGCTGGATGGGCCACAACCGCAGAAGACCACGTGCTACTTCTCTCATGTTATGCCACGAATAGGAATCTGAGACGTTCCACCCAAATGGGGGAAAATGTCATCTGGTCTTTTCTGGCGATTCTCCTGTGGCCTCTGTCATTAATAAGTAGTTTTCTTCCACTGAACCATAAACTGCTTTGTGTGTAAAAATCCCAGATCAGCAATTACTAAAATACTTTACCCAGTTCTTCTGGCACTAACAACCCTGGTTGTGGTTACTGAGGTTTTACACTGTATGTATAGATGTATAAAGGTGTTCCCAATAAAGTGGACAGATTTCTAAATCCTGACTGCTTGAGCTGTCTTCAAAAGCCTTGACACATACACCCTGTGCATTTTGCTAAGAATCACCCTTACCCGTATTGGAAAAAAAGCGCCCTCTGGTGGTTGTTACTTTAATAGTCATTAAAGCACGTAGGGCAGGTGCGTTCTGGATCACGTGATCCTCGTGACTCGCGAACTTCTCAGAACAGTTTATTTCCCAAAACTTCCTTCTCCGCTGAAATGGACCGTTTGCGCTCCGTGTGTTGCTGTTTGCAAAGTCAGCCCTCAGAGGAAGAGGTAAGACACTCGGGCCAGGTCTGTCTAATGGATAAAAAGTGAAAGTAATCATAATAATAAAGAATGAACACTTTTACCTGTATAGACTCTGTGTTTATCAGCAGTGTAATCAGTGTGCACTTGTATGTAGAGGTTTATTCAGTCTGTTTAGGATGAAACACATACAGCCCTAAGAGGTCAGTGTAGCAGTTATGAACAAAGGGTAAAATATTTCAAATAAAGTTTTAAATCTATTTGCATAGATAGTGATGTATATACTGTATATACTGGGGTTGGACAATGAAACTGAAACGCCTGGTGTTAGACCAGAATAATTCAGTAGTATGGTGTAGGGCCTCCTTTTGTGGCCAATACGGCATCAAGTCGGCACAGTGGCCAGAGTATTATTATCTAATATTTAGATCTGGTGATTGTGCGGGCCATGGGACATGTCACACTTCACTTTCATGTTCATCAAACCACTCTGTCTTTTTGTATTGGTGCGTTATTATCCTGATACACGGCTCCGCCTTCAGGATACAATGTTTGAACCATTATGTACACATGGTTCTCCAGAATGGTTCGGTAGTCCTTGGCAGTGACGCTCCCATCTAGTACAAGTGTTGGGCCTAGGGAATGCCATGATATTGCAGCCCAAACCATCACTGATCCACCCCCATGCTTCACTCTGGACATGAGTGTTTTGGTGACTTTTTGTCTGTGATTTGTGCCACATTGATTTTTTGAGCCTTGAGTGCCCATGCTCCTGTCGCCAGGTATATTGATTATAATTAGTAATCATTGTTGTTCAGTTCACCTGTCTGTGGTAATAATGTTATGGCTGCTCGGTGTATGTATGAGTGTATGTACTGTAGGTAGTTGGGTATTTACTGTAGGTGGTACAGTGGTGTAACAGTTAGCACTGTCACCTCACATCTCTAAGGTCGGGGGTTCAAATCTCACCTCCATTCTGTGTGCATGTTCTCCCTGTGATTGGTGGCTGATTTGAGACATGTGGATGTAGGCGTTTCCAAATTGTCTGTAGTGTCTGTAATGTGTGTGTGTGTGTGTAATCAGCCTTGTGCCCTGGAATAGGCTCCAGGATATATAAATGTACTTTATTGATTTTCTTTTTTGTGCCTGCATTTAAAACTGTATATTTTTAGTTACACCTTTACTTTAAGATATGTGTTTTGTAACAGTTTCAAAAATAAGAACTAGTGTTGTTAAGATCACAATTGTTCCATGTCTTTTGAAGATAGAAAACTTCAAAACAATTATCACATGAAAAACTTTTGGGGTGACTTCATTCTAGTCCTATTAAATTCAACTCATTCAATTTGTAGAAGGTTATAACTATAATAACTATAATGTCCGTGTACTCCGGTTTCCTCCCACAGTCCGAAGACATTCAGAGTAACCTAACAAAGTGCCTGTAGTGTGTAAGTGAGTGTGTGTGCTTGTGTGTCTGTGTGCCTGTGCCCTACGATGAACTTGCAGGGCATACAGGGCATATTCTCTCTTGTGCCCTGCATCCTTGTGGCACAAGTGCACTACACTAACAAACAGAGAATTACATTGATTCCTGACATGTGATCCATGTTTAATTGTAAAAACCAATCTCTGTCTCCTTTGCCAAAAACCGTAACCGCACGTAAAGAAATGAATCTCGCACGTTAAGACATCACACAGTGTTGCATTTAAATCACTAGGCGATAAATCTTTGACGTGTATGCATATAGCATATTTCATGAACAAGTATTATAAAGCCCTCTTGTGTGATAAGGCAAGAAAAAATACAGATAATGCTTTGCTGTAAAATTAATTAAAAACTGTATCCTATCACTATTTTTCAGAGGCAGCCTATACTTGGAGCACCAGCATCTGCACGAACATCTCATTCATCTTATAATGGTAAGGCCCATTTAAAAAGGATCTATCTTAATTTATTTTATAGGAATAACTCCCTAATTTTATCTTATTATGCAAACATGTTTTTGCTTCATTGCTTATCTGAATACTAACACAACACACACAATGTTGTTGTTCAGATGTCCAGTGCAGAAGTGGCAGGGTTACTGTGCAGAATGTTGGTGTGCCAGATCTGGATCAGCGCTTTACCGACTTTGCAGAAACTTTTAACAAGCAGCAGGAACACTATGACTGTATGCAGGAAAAGCGGAAAGTTTTGATGTACCGCTATCGCTGTGCCCCTGACAGCAGCCTGTCTGAATGCCTGCAGAAGATTAAAGATGAACATGGTGAGTCAGAGCAGGGTAATGCTGAGCCTCCTGCAGGTGGCAGTAGGAGATCAGAGATAGGAGAATCAATATATTTTAAACAGTCTTCTGTAAGAATAAGTGTTTCTTTTATGTGTAATGTATTTAATGATTCATGGGAAAAATGAATCCTGGTTCAGGGTTCCTCTCAAGCAAAAACCAAGGGGGGTGAATACTTGTGCACACAACTGAGATTCCTGTTTCTACATTTCCCATGCCATGTTTCTTTCCCCCCAAATTTTTGCCATTGTTTTTTATTAAACTTTGTCTTCAACCCCCTCCAGAAGAACATCAGATCAGTCTGCAGATGAAAGGCTTTGACTTCTGTTTGGCTGTAACACCAGACGATCCGATGCCTGACAAGCTGAAGCAAACGCGGGAGAACATCAAGGAACTGTGTCAAGCTGTCAAAGCCATCATGGGGGCTGGGCTCAAGCTCGAGGAGATGATTACCTGGCTGTTGAAATCAGAAAAGAGCCTGAGTGAAAAGGTGAATACGGAAGCTAAGACGCCCCTCGATTCTAAACGACTGGGAGGCAACTTGAGGGAGAATCTGCGTGAGACATTGAGAGCTAAAGAGCTCATTCCTCGCTACAAGGAAGAGGCTGGAAAACTTTTAGACGAGATGGCCCTTATGTCTGGGGTCAAGTATTAGTCTCTCAGCATGAGAAACAAAATTGGACACAATGAGAATGAGTGAAGGATAATTTAGGGAACATATACAGCATAATCACATACCTGTTTAAATTGTCCAAGCTGATTTGTCAGATGTTGTCGATTTATTTCCCATAACAGCAGCTTGGAAGGTAGTTTCAGCTGCAGAAATCACAGGTTTATATTAATGCACTCTTGTTCTATTATCGTTACTATGGTAACAGCTTACACAGCGACTTGCATGGTTATAGGCAGCACAGTGGCATAGTGGTTAGCACTGTGGCGTCGCACCTCCAGGGTCAAGGGTTCAATTCCTGCTTGATCCTATGTATAGGATAAGTGGCATAGAAGATAAATGAATAATATTATGTTTTCTGTAAGGAGACATTTTCAATATGTTAATCTATCTATCTATCTATCTATCTATATATATATATATATATATATATATATATATATATATATATATATATATATATATATATATATATTCCTCCATTCTTTAGACACTGATGTTGACTGAGAAGGTCTGCCTCGCAGTCTCACTATGCATAATGAGTAAATTTATGTAGAGTTTGTCAATAATTTAAAAAATTATCTTTTTTTTTTTTAAATAATAATGATTTAATAATCCTTTTAATTATATAATTTGTGGCATTATTTGCTGTTTGAATATGTAATGGTACATTTACCAGTTAAACCAGTTAAATATCTGTTTTTAAAAAATACAATTTTAATCTCAGTTTAAATTGCAATTGCAATGTGTTTCATCAAGTTGTGCATCCCTAATAGGATAACATTATGTGTTAGATTTTAATATATTACTATTCATGACATGCTTTTATACAGTAGAACAATAATCAGCTTTAGGATGGTAATGTCCTGTCACGAAGCAGGTTGCTTATTTTCCCATAACAGCCCCCATGACATTTGCATCTGACAAATGTATAAAGCCTTACAAATTGTTGGAGTTTGTGTAGTAAATGTTAACATGTAAATGAAAGCTTATATATCATCATATAAAGGACATATGTAACAACAGTATGTTTGTTTAATCAAATAAGGAGATCATATATACATGTGTAATATATATATATATATATATATATATTATTGTGTGTATGATTAACAAAATGAAATGCCTCTCTGTGGAAGGAAAAATAGTGAATTTAGTGAATTAGAGTAACATTTCTGCTTGTTATTTTTGCTGTGTTTTCCCTAGTGTAGAGAAAGTAGGCTTATGATAATAAAAAGGAAAATTGAAATGTAGCTGACGCGGATGGCCATCTCATTGGTATTTGTATACTTCTAGGATGATTTGTGGTCCGTACGTAATATCCTTTTTAGGAAGCAAGTCTCTGTTATGGTCTTTGGCTTCTAGCTGAGCAAAATATTGGCTAATTTTATATATAAATATTTATATTATACATTTTGTAATTTTTAACAGGATCAACAACAGAATGGTAATGTAATGATATATACAGTATATTCAAAGCAAATACATTATCCTATAAATGCACTTAAAAAGCAAATATGCCTTATGTAATTGTTACTTGTTATATCTATGCAGCACTTAAGAAAAAAAAATTCTTGGTATAGTTTCCATCCTCCATGGGTTCTGGCTGAAAAAAGGAGCATACAGATTACTACCTGTACAATAGTATGAAAAGTTTGGCGCACTGATACAAGTAAATCATGAACCTAGAGATCATTCATTCATCTCCTATACTTCTTATCCTGTCATGGGAAGCCTGGAGCCTATTTCAGCAGACTTTGAGCAAGAGGCAGAGTACACACCGGACAGAGTGACAATCAATTGCAGCGTGCACAGACACAGTCACACGTTACAGGCAATATGGGAATGCCATTTAGTCTATTCTGCATGTCTTTGGCAAACTCCACACACACAGGCTTGAGGCGAGATTTAAATCATCCATCTTGGAGATGTAAGGCTACAGTCTACAGTCTTTTTTGTTGTTATCGCTAAAAACAAAAAAAAAATTCTGTAAAATGCCAAGTTATAATGTTTTATTATTATTATTATTATTATTATTATTATTATTATTATTATTATTCTACACAGATTGTATAGAGCACTTGAGACATACTTATTAAAGTTTGTTTTTAATTAGAAATTATATTTATTATTATTATTAATTATAATTATTATTTATTTAAATAATTTACATGTGCACACTAGCTTGCGTAACTGACTTGATAAAAAAAACGGACACAACCTACCACACTGATGCTAATATAAAAGTCCCGCCCTTTCTCGAATCTGATTGGCTGCTATTTGTAGCGACTCGCGTGCGCTTTATATAGTCCACGCCCATTGGTTCATCTTGTTGTCTGTTACAAACAATACCCGTAATCTAAGGTAGTTTGAATTGTGAAAGCAGTCGAGATGAACGCTGTGATGTTGCTGAATTATTGAGGCGGCGCGGTTATGAAGTAACGGATATCTGCCTCTCGGTGGGAAAGAGAGCGAACGGAGAGAAAACCGACAGAGCAGAAGCAAATATGAGGATGGCATGTAAGTGAGTATTAGTTTAAGCACTGACTATGACCTTAGCTAGATGCTAACTCGCTAACTTGTTAGTAGATAGGATGATAGATAGTGAGCAGTGAGCCGCATGGAGCGGCTGCTCCGCCCTAACCGCAGTTGGACATTTATGTTAAAATGAACTTAAAACAAGTGTGTAAGATTAAACAAATGACGTTAATAAAACCGTGTCTCAATCATTGGGTTAAACTGTACAGATAACTGGCGAGTGTAGAAAGTCAGAAGCAGAGCTGTCATACAGGCGTCTATTTAAACTTGATAACGTCATGTTCTTCTGTCTCCATGGAGTTTGTTTAAACTGAGTAAAGTAGCCCTGAGTCCATATCATAGTCCTTTTTATTTGCTCAGGTTTAGATCCAGAGCCAGTGTGAGCTTTTGACGTCTTATAAACGTGAGAAGTATTGGCACCCTGCAATATAACAAGCTTCATTCAGGGGGATATTTGCATATTTCTGCATGTTTTTGCATATTCATGGTTCCGTCTTACACACTTAGGCATCATAACTTATTACGGTAATGGAGGAATCTTCTCTAAAACACTCAGTTTTTAAATAGAGAAAAAAATACATTTATATAAACATGAGATTGTTACATTGTATCTCCTATGTACTTTCTCATGGCATGCAAACCTCAGATAATCAACAATGCAGCGAGAAGTTGGTTAAGGAGGAAGTAACTTGCTTTTGTAGAAATCACCCAGAGTTTAATAAGAGGAACAAACAAAGTTGGAACAAATAAGAGCAGTCAGTGATTGGTTGTTGGGAACAATGCTGTTCTTGGAATGATTTGGTTACCAAGAGCGAAGCTGACTGATGATTTGGTTCCTGGGAACAACATTGATCAGTGATGTGGTTACTGGGAATGAAAGTAACTGGAGTTTGGGGCTAAGGATTCCAGGGGGTGGTGGGGTGGGTACTGATTGCTGACGGGCACTCGAATCCCGGGGACGATGCTGACTTTTGACAAGTGTTTGGTTCCCTGGGGAGGAGTCTGATGTGTGTTTGGTTCCCAGGAGACAGTCCTGACTACTGTTTAGTTCCTGCGTGACGACACTAACAGGTGTTCGATTCCTGGCGGGGACGCTCCTGACGGGTGTTCAATTCCCTGGGCACGATGTCTATGGGCGCTCAATTCCCAGGGGATGATGATGACAGGAACTCTCTTCAGGGGATGCTGACCATTTGTTGTTTATTTATTTTTTTATTATTATTATTTTTTTTTTGCTGTACTTTTGAACAGGTTCCATGATGTATTAACATCTTTTTCATTTTTTCTGACTAACCCCCATAGATATCTCTTATTAGATACTTTTTGTACATCTTAATTATCATTAATAGTAATAATAATAATTTACTTCCTGTGCTTTCCTCTTGTCTCCATGGTGTCCTGGTGTGGTCGATTGATCCTGTCTCTCTTTCCAGCTCAGCAGTCAGTTTTGCAGGTTCGATTAGTACAAGCGAGTATTGCTCTGGGGTTAAAATCCAAATACTGCTCCAGATTGTCAGACATGTTATTTATGTTGATAGTGGTTTAAATGTTAAAGATTCCAGGGCTGGGGGCTTTACTGAGGGCTCCATCATCAGAGATCAGTCTGACATCTGAATGCTGCGTATGTTTTGTCTTTTTTTTTGTTCTTTGAGTTTAATTTAAAGTTATCTCGAGTTTTATCGTGTGGGAATCAGGGTCGTAAGAATAGTTTGTAATGATTCTTCATGCTTGCTGCTGGATATGAGGATATTTGTTCTGGAGAGAGAGAGAGAGAGGTTATTTCTGGCTTTGTATAATAATATCATCTGGAAATTGAATTAGAGAGGTGCCTGGCTTCATTACACATACTAAAATTATCACACCCTCCAGTGTGTGGTAAAGAGATTAGACTTTTAATGTCCATGTGCAGTTGTGAATCAAAGAGTCCAAAGGCATGGTTCTCTTCTAGTCAACATAGACTTCCTGTTAGCTGAAACCTGCTTGAAGCCATTCTCCTTTGACCTCCTCCATTATCACCAGTGCATTTCTGTCTGCAGAACTGATCATCACTGGATCTTTACAGCAGCAAAGACATTTTCTTGTTTAAAATACTTACCCTTGGGCTCGTCCTGATATTTTGGAAACCGAAAGTGCATATCTTTTTTTTTTTTTTTTTTAATGGAAGATTTCATAACTTGTGTTTGTGTGTGTGCATTAGGCCAAACCAGCCGACATTTCAGTGTCCATAAAGTTTGGCATTTCTCCTGTCTCAAGTCGCCTTCATCCTTTTATATCATGTGTAGGTTTTATTCACCGCTTTTATACAGGGGCTTAAAGCAGCACTGATCTACCAAGTGCGTGTCTGAGACAAGAAAGAAGGGTGAGTGTTATGTGGAAGAGTTGGGTTTCTAGCGCTTGCATGAGAGCATGAAAGGAAGCAGTGTTGTGTAATATCACCAATAATAACAATGCAGAGGCTTTCAAAAGTGTTGCAATATATGAACACTTTGCGAAATTGTATTGCATTCTCGCAAGAAAATAAGCACTGTTAAGAAATGTATAAAGTAACACTGTGGCTTAAAACCAAGACTAACCTGACCTCTGTATTTTGGCGTGCGCTGCAGTGCTCACTGTATGAGGACGATAGATGGAAACGTGTGATAACAGTCAATAACGCCTGCCGTCCCACACCTGTTGATAAGCAAGAAGGCGCCATGGTGTTTACTTGTAGGTCAGGCTAAGTCAATGAAAGCACAGACAAAGTAAACAGTGAACTTCAAGGACTTAAGCTTTAATCTTATGTCCTGTAGGAATGAACAGTATACAGCACTACACAGTCTTGAGCCACTCCTCATGTCTTCATATTAAAGAAATGGGAACACATTTTACTATGACAGGCTGCAAAAAAATTTTTCTGTTTATGTAACAACCTCAGCAGCAATCTCATTTCCCCCCTCGTTTGTTCCAACCACTCAGCATCAGCAGTGTAATAATCACCAGCCTGATCACCAGTACTCCGGTACAATGGACAGAAAATGAGACACACAAAAAACAGGATTTGGGAATCCTGAAGAACCATTTCTAAATACTATTTTAATAAATACAAGAAGGTCTGGGTCTTTGGAAGCAAAATATAAAGATATGAGGAGGGTGGGTGGTCCAGACTTTTGCATAGTACTATATAATGCAATAATAAATGATCGTTTAAGTCCAAAGGTTTTTTATAATAGTTAATGATTATGAAGATAATGCTCCTTATTCCTCAGAGTTGCATGGTAACAAACACAGATTAGAACGGCTGCTTAATGTTCATCTCACAGGTAAAATTGCCATATGTGTGAATTCAGAGCTTCACTGCACTGGGTTGTAATGAAAAAAAAAACTTTGCTAGGATATGTATTACGATGTGTGTGTTAAAATGTACTGCTTAGTGAGTGTGCCAGGAGGAAGTTCTTTTGTTTATGCAGGTCAACCAAAGTTCATTCCAATGTTGTAAAGGTCTCATATTTTACTATCTTTGTAACGAGTTAACACCAGTCTCCAAGCTCCCCAGTGTGTGTGTTTGTGTGTTAATTAAATGCTGAAAGACCACTCATTTTAATGCACTTTTCCTGTTCGTGCCACAGACTCCCCCTGTTTCACTCTTCTAATGAAAGTGCAATGGAAATAAGCAGCTGTCCAGCCACACGCAACCCCCTTCACAGTGCACTAGGGGAGGGCCTCCTCTGATGTGAGGTCACAATAGAGGAAAATCTAATTTGCTTGTTTAAAACGCGATCAATGCTAATATGAAAGAATAAAAAAAAGTATTTTTTATTTATTTATTTTACTTTTTGTGTACACGTACTGGAGAAACATCAGAATGTCTCACTCTGTCTGTAAGGCTGTACAGTTTTACTTGAGCCCTGGAGCCTATCCCAGGAGTCTCTGGATACTAGGTGGGGTATTTAATTAGGTAGCACTCCATCGCACGGCGCAAGCATGCACGCATTTTCTTACACATTACAGGCAATTTGGAAATGGCAATTAGCCTACTGTGCATGTCTTTGGTAAGGTTGGACCCTGAGACCCGATGCCAATATGGCACCAGTACAATATGGCACCAAAACAGAATCAGATCCCAGATTTTGGTGCCTTATTTAAACACTTAAATGCCAGAGCGATCAATTGAAATATTTGTCCTCTCATTGTCCAAAATGTGTAGTATCATCACCCTCATCGCAGGTGAAAAATTATTTCCCAACTGAGAAAATGCATGTGAACACGAGTCGGAAAGCTCTAATAATACAAATCCAACTCATTTTTGTAGTAATACGAGTGTATGCAGTAGTTACCCTTGCTCTGGTGGTAGCAGGTAGAGTTCGCTCCCTAAGCTTAATGCACTTAAATTTAATCAACCAAAGCTAAAAGGTCTAAAGTGTGGCTGTATTTCACAAGAAAGGATTCTGATGCAGTGACATGAAGAAAATGTCTTTCAACAACTGTGTGTAAAGGGGGAACATGTAAACCTAATGAAATATTTGAGGACACAAACCCCAGTCAGACCAACCCCAGCAAAGTCAGGAGGTATGTCCTATTTTGCCAGATAAATCCGATATGGTCATATTTCTGCAAAAGAAAATGCTGTCCAAACCTTCTTGGCCGTGTGTGGAAAAAGTAATCTTCATGCCAAAATTACTCCTAGAGCACAACGATGATTCATCCAGGAGCTCATAAAAGAACCGAGAAACAACATCGAAACAACTACAGGTTGTGGTCACTGTTCATGATTCAGTAATAAGTAAGAGACTGAGCGAAAATGGCATCCATGGGAAAGTTCCAAGAGCGAAATTCACTGGTGACCGAAAAGAAGATAAAGGCTTATCTCACATTTGCCAAAAAAAAAAAAAAAACATTGCCTAGAAGTATTAAAGACATTTAAACATTCCATGGATTTGATGAGACCAAAGTTAAACATTTTGGAAAGTGTTAATTCTTTTAATAAAATGTTGCATTAGTTTTTACAGAACATCATACCAACAGTCAAACATGGTAGTGGTGGTAGTATGATGGTCTGGGGCTGCTTTCAAGCTTCAGGACCTGGACAATTTCCCTTAACTGATGGAACCATGAATTCTGCGCTCTACCAGAGAATCCTGAAGGAGAATGTCCGGCCATCAGTTCGTGACCTCAAGCTCAAGCAGGGCAATGATCTGGAAAACATCAGCAAGTCCACCCCTGAAACGCTCAAAAAATACAAAAGTAAGGTTTTGTAGTGACCTAGTCGAAGTCCGGAATTAAATCTGATTGAGATCCTTAAACAGGCTGTATAGACACCGTCTTCTCTGCTGTGTGTCTCTGCTTGGTGGGACAGTATAGTACAGTAGTGTGCGTGATGGTACAGCAAGACTGCATTTAGGAGTGCTCACAGACATAGGAAAGTTCATCAGATCAAATCAACCATTGTACGCTCATGTGTTGTTATTATTGAACGCAGCCCGGCTGGACTAGAACCTACGCGCTCGTGTTGGGCAGACAATGACATGAATCACAAAACAACAGAAAAGATTAATTTGACCTTTTTAATTTCAGTAGATAAACAAAATCATAATTTAAAAACAGCATTTCGTGTTTACTCGGACTGTCTTTTGTGTAACGTTAAAATTTGTGTGGTGGTCATTTAAGTGTGACGAATGTGTGCAAAAAAGTGCTTTTTCACAGCACTATGTATTTGGATAAGGTTTTCTCTCTACAGGTCTGTAAATTGGTAAATGTCCGAGCTTATTAAGCTGATAAAGACCAGCATTATTTCTAAAGTCCAGCTGCATGTGTTGGATATACAGCGCCCTCTTTACACCCCCCCCCCCGGCCAGGTGCACTTCCTTCCTCTGCTCTCGTCTCTTTGTTTGTCCATCCACTAATACGAAGGGTCCTGACGCTTTCTTCCTGCAGGCCGCCTCGTGATTCGGCCTCTCACGTGAACCCGAACCTTGTCCCAAGCAGGCAATTTCTGTGTTTATTCAGGCGCTTTTGCGTCACACGCTGAATAAGATTAAAGCTCACGCAGCAGCCTCGATGCTGCTCTATTCAGAGGAAAATGTCCTGCTGGATATCAAGTGCTTTTCTTTTGTTCTCTTTTTTTTTTTTTTTTTTAATATTCCTGTTCTCAGACTTGCAGCCTATAGAGGTTTTTAAGAGTTTAAAGACCTCAGGGACTGTTTGTTTTTAGGTCATGCTGGATCTTTTCCTGCAGGAACTTTTGTAAAGGGGGATCTTTCAGAGAAGTTTGTGTGTGTCAGGTTAATGCTATGCATCTAGCAGCTCAGGAAAAAGCAGCCAGGCTGGATTATTCTCATTCACACCCTGGCATTGCTCAAACCTTTTCCCCGCTGTTCTCTGATTGGTGCCTGCGCCTTCTAAGTGCTGATCTGAAGTCAGGTGGGTGGGGTGTTGTGTGAGAGTGTGTGTCAGTGGGTGTGAGTGTGCAACAGGAAACGAGTCAATGCTTCAGAGTTGAGCAGGGTTAGTCCGTGGGCGTGCTGTGCCGTCTCGCGTCTCCCTTCAGCTGGACACGGTGCGCATATTTATAATTAAACCCTTGCCGCTTCTCTGTAGGAATCCTCCTGCGTGTTAGCGCCGCGAAGCAGTCAGGCTCTCTGGAGTACAGCGTGGGCGAGCACGAACATTTCCATCCAGCTCCTGCGTGGTGGAATGAGTCACGTTTTGATCGGCGTCCTCGCTCTGTAAGTATAAAGCATCTGGAGGAGAGTGCTTATTTAGGAGCCCGTAAAGCTCAAGCTCTGGAGTTTCTTATGGTTCTGTTCGAGCTGCCGTCTCATTATCCTTTCGAGTGGCTGAAACAGCCTGCTGAGGGCACCGTCTTCCCAGTCTGAGGCACAGAGCGTGGGCTTAAGTGTGAGGGGAGGGAAAAGCTGAAATGTAGCTTTCTGTGAGAGAAAGATTAGTATATGATGAAATGGCAGAGCCGAGTTTGTTCTCTGACCGTGTGTGAAGTCAGCGAGGTGGAAAGAGCGCACAAGTACGAGACACGGGCTGGAGAATCTGGTGACAAGGGCGCACTCGATTCCTCGCTGTTCGCAGTTAAATAAAACTCCTCAGATTTCGTTTGTATGAAAATTATCCGTGTGCCAGGTGTTCTAGTCTTACCGTAGCTGACTTGAGACCTGTAATGGGTAAGGAAAAGAACACAACAGATGCAGACTGGTTGAGGAAAATTAATTAGTGATGGTGTGATGTGATGCGATGCCATTATCACTCTGTCGATTATTTTTCAATGACAGCAACGACAGCTTGTCCCTAAGTGTTTGATGCATTATGCACCACATGAACTCGTCACTGCTAACAATCTTTCATTTGATAAAAAAAAAAAAAAACCCATGGTCCCTTTCAATTGATGTTGAACATCCTGAAATAAATTTATATTTTTACTGGCATTATAGTCAGCCTATATAGTATGAACAGCCTGTGTGTCTTGCTAAGAAATGTCTCACAGGAAATTTCACCATACCCGTGATCATAGTTTTATTAATATATCTTTATAGAGCAGTCCTGCATACAAGTCAGTGTTTATGTTGCTGCTTTGGAGATGTTTTAAATGTATTTAGATATATTCTGACTTCCAGATGATGAAACAGCCACCAATTTTATGACTAGTTTATATCCACACATACATGCAGCGATCTTTAAACCCGTTATAGATTTTCTCTCTCTCTCTCTCTCTCTCTCTCTCTCACTCTCCCCTGCTGTGTGTGTGTCTTCCCGGTGGGAGAGTACAGGAGTGTGTGTGATGGTACAGAAAGACTGCATTCACGAGTGCTCACAAACATAGGAAAGTTCATCAGACAATTCAACCTTCGTACATGAATTAATGATGATTATGTAGTTTAGCTGCATTGTTACTACAATACGCATCGACAACTGACAAGAAAACTAAACGGGCAAATGAAAAAAAAATCTCTGACTTTTCGTCACATGCAGCCAGTCCAAACCCTGCCTCCTCTATATCACATGCTATCGATGTGATGGGGATGGGGAAATGTTGACTAAGTTACGCTCTACGATTGTTTTGTGTTGCAATTTGTATATTGTCACACTGCCTCCAAAATCATTTTTTTAACATTCATTTTTAATTTATGTATGTTTACATTTGGGATGGTTAAATTGTGCTGTTCCTTTCAATCCTACAGGTGGTGTGCTTGTGGTGTTTTTATGAATTGTGACACTTAAAGAGTCACAACAAGAACTGAATCAGCACCTACTGTAGGTCTCGTGATTATAGCGGGTGATCCCTGGTGAATCCTATCCCTAATGCTATGAATTCTCAGTAAGCGCATACAGCTGGACTTGGTAGATTTAGTATTCAGATTCATTATCAGATAATTCTAGCACTGCTAAGTTTTTCCGGTCAGTAAAAAAGTTTTGGCTCCTAAAATTTTGATTTTGCTCCTAAATATTTGTTTGGAGACCTGAAACCTGTGACTTGGCTTGCGTTCGCGTCTTATCATTGTTTTAGATTTTGCTGCCGTTATAGGAAATAAATCAGCAACCCTTCGTTCTTTTGTCCAGAATGTTGAGCTCTGATGTTTTTGCATCACTGCAAACTGTTTTGTGCAGCGCAAATGACGGTAATATGGCTTGATTTAACACGCAGTGATGTCACTCTCGGCTTTATGTTTCTGCTGATATCTAGCCATTATGTAACGCGGCCAAAACCAGAACAGGGCGATGACTGTATTTTTAGAATGCAAACAAATGACAAATTTGTTTGCTTAAATTTAATCTTTGACTTTGCCTTTTGGCGGGCTGCCAGGGCTGTCGGAACAATTTCCTGGTCCAAATGTTCTTTTTAGAGAAACTTTGCATTTAAAGGGTGAATAAATTTTTCATTTGGATACATATTTAACATCATATATTTCACTTTTAGTCCCTAAGCATAAGACTCTAACAGGCAGCTTCTTCTTAAAAACATTTCCTTGACAACTTTTTGTCTTAAGATCTTATATATTTATAAATTTATATTTATTAAGCTCTTTTATAAGCTCTTATATATTTATAGTATATTTATAGTTGAATATTTTGTAGTAAATATTTACAATATATTATTCTATTTGCATATTCACACGCTTTTTATAGTGTGTGTGTGTGTGTGTGTATGTGTGTGTATATGTATGTATGTATGTATGTATGTATGTATGTATATATACACACACACAATATATATAATGTGTGTGTGTGTATGTGATTATACACAGTACATACCAAAAGTTTGTACACACCTTCTAATTCAAAGAGTTTTCTTTATTGTGTTCTTTAGCCCAAACAAGTCTCTTCTGCTTGTTGCCTGTCCTTAGCAGTGGTTTCCTAGCAGATATTCTACCATGAAGGCCTGATTCACACAGTCTCCTCTTAACAGTTGTTCTAGAGATGTGTCTGCTGCTAGAACTCTGTGTGGCATTGACCTGCTCTCTGATCTGAGTTGCTGTTAACCTGCGATTTCTGAGGCTGGTGACTCGGATGAACTTATCCTCCGCAGCAGAGGTGACTCTTGGTTTTTTTTTTTCCTGGGGCGGTCCGCATGTGAGCCAGTTTCTTTGTAGCGCTTGATGGTTTTTGTGATTGCACTTTGTGTGTGTGTGTGTGTGTGTGTGGAACCCCGGATCGCGAGTAACGTGGCTTACGAGTGTTCCGCAAACCGAGCAAAGATTGTTAATAAATTTTTAACCGGAAACTGAGCAAGTATTAGTTTACGAGGGCCGAGTATCATGTATCACGCATGCGACTCTTGTTTTGACACCGAGCGGGCAAGTGATCACAACTGAGCCAATGATTTTTCTCTCTCTTGCGCTGCGGGAATTATGGGTAATAGTCTCCCCTGCTGCGTCCCCTGTGTCAAAATAAGAGTCCCCTGCTGCGTCTTAGTGCTCGTCTCTTATAATCAACATCTCCCTCTCTCTTCTGTGTGCGCGCGCGTAATTTGACACTGTGCCCCACACACACGCACTTACTTTGTGTGTGCGCCCGTGCGCGTAATTTGACACCGACACACACACACACACACACACATCTCCCTGGCTGCACACGCGTTTTATTTACCCAGAAAACTCAGCTCTGTCGTGATTCTTTTCAAAGGCAAGGTGCTGGTTAATTTGTTGTTTTTTTTTTTTTTTTTACTTTACAGCAGTGATTCCTTTAGTCTGCGCTCACACAAGCATCATTGGAGAGATTTCTTTTTTTCCCCATTAAAACAGTGTTTGCATTGTGTATGTTAATTGTGAAACTTAAAAAGCGAGGTGTGGGAGGGAGAAGGAGTTTTACTGTTTAAGACGAGGCGTTTGAGTTTTTATTATTTCTTATGGGAAAAGTCTATTTGGTTAACGAGTGTTTTTGGAATATGAGCCCGCTTCTGGAACGAATTATGCTCGTAATCCAAGGTTCCACTGTGTGTGTGTGTATACACATACACACACTAATAGAGATGGAGGGAAAAATATATTCATTGTATCGCTACACTGACTCCAAAATCTATTTATTCATTTATTATTATGCTGCTTTGCGACAATGTCAATTGTTAAAAGCCCTATACAAATAAAATTGAATTGAATTGAAATTGAATTATTTTTTACATTTATGTTTCCATTTGAGGTGGTGTGCTCTAAACTGTTCATACATGGGCAGGCAACATAGCATCCTGTGTGGTAGGCGTAAATGATTTGCTATAAGTTTTTTTTGGAATTGTAACACAATCTAAATAATTAAATATATATAAAATTTTTATAAAATCTGCATATTTCTAACATCATACTAACAGAATTGCAATATAAATCGGATCGGCGTTTAAGTATCGTAGTAATATCGTATCGGGTCGTCTATGATGATTCCTATCTCGAGAAATAACTTTTTTAAACCAAAAAGGGATTTGTTCTAAAATTGATATCACAGTAAAATACCTAAATAGCAGCAACAACAAAATTATGCTTCATGTTACTGTAATTTTTATTTAGTTTTGATCTGGTTTCTTTAAATGTTCTGTATTTCAGTATTAAATCTATTTAATTGATTAAAATCTAAGTAACATTTCGATTCACATGATCCCAGCATGTGCTTCCAGCATCTTCAGACGTTCTGTCCATGTCCAGAGCAGAGTCTGGATGAACAGGTTTGTGAAAATAAATAAAAATGCAAACATGCCGCTGTTTGCTCTGCACTTGATTGCTGCTCTGTACATGCTTCGTTGCTCTTATTACAAGTGGATGAATCGCTTTCCATTTCCAGCACTAAACTAAACACTGCGCCTGCACTGGGCTGGTCTTCTCTGTGTGGTCGGTGCTCGCCTCTTATCATCTTTTCTCAGCTTGTTAAGGAAGTGTGTTCTTGCAGCGGCTCAGCAGTTTGTGGTTTCCGTGCTTCTTCCACAGAAGTAGTATTCCAGTGAAATAGAAACAAATCTTGAAGTGGAAAAGATGATGGACAGAAATGATGGCGCAAGTAGATGTATTCATTATCTTTTTAATGCAAGTTTCTTTGCAGAAAGGCGTCATGATTTGAGAATAGCTGAGGCTGTGGAGTAAACTTTTCAGTGGTTTAAAACACTGGTTAACACTCACTGGGTTGCAACCCACAGGTGGGTCACAGTAGAGTTTATTTGGGGCGCCATTGTCACAATTTGTGACTGCATTACACCTTTTGAGCTGGTTAGTTTTCTGCCAGTGTTATGGTTTCTGGCATAATTTTGCCTGCAGTTAGAATAAGAGAAGAGAAAGTAAAATCAGATAGTGTGTGACCTCCACCTAGAAATCAGATAGTGTGTGTGACCTCCACCTTGTGGTGTTTGTATAGTCTAGTTTTATTGTTGTCTTTTTTTAAAATGAACATGTTATCAATAGCACATGAATATGAAGTTGTGATTCAGCATATACAGCCTGTCTCAGAAATGGCTAGTTTATTGTTCAGGGTAATAAAGTGACGTGTAATGTGCATGAATGAATGTTACTGATCATTTTTATTGCATTATGTATATGTATATTGCATTCTAAATACTGACCATTGAGAATTGGGTCGTTTGATGTGACTCACCAGTGACCACCCGATACAATATTATCATGACACCCCGGTGCCGAGGTGATTTGTCCGCTAGTGCGATTTTAGAAATATCAGGATTTTATATATATATATTTTTTAGAAACAAACTTCACAGATGATTCTCTCCTACCACATAGGATGCTGTGCTGCCTGCCAATGTGTGAATAGTTTAGAGCGCACTAAACGATTATAACCACACTACAGCATTTTATCACCTCAAATAAAGAAATATCAACGAAACTTTTGGAAAAAATATTTTGCCACACAAAAGAATTGCGAGATGTGACAATCAATAATGTAACTTAAAGTGTTAGAGTGAGTGAAGTACAGAGCAGGGAGGATTAAGGGTCAGACAGAGACGGCGTGGTACTGGTATTTAAACTCAGACTTGCCCATGGACCAAACCCAGTTTTTTTCCATTTTTTATGCAATCTCGCTGTCAGAGCTCAAAGTTTTGGCTTATACTGATCGAATGCAGACATCCTCACAGTAACTGAAGCTCGTCTTGCTAAATTCTTCAGTGTGGATGTGTGGCCTGGATGCCTCATGTGTTAATACTGAGAGAGACATTTAATAAATTAATTCCAGCATTGTGAAATGTCTCTGGAATTTGGTTAAGAAGTAAATACTTATGGCTCTTCATGGTATGAAAGTGCTATCTTTGCTTAAACGGATTCAGATCTACATTAAGTTTTCAGTTTATTAGGCACACGTTAACTTAAATGACTTGTTTATCATGTAAACCTAACAGATCAATCACAGTGCTATGGTTTGAAAATTTTGGCAAGGTATAATAAATGCAGTGTCAAGGTGTTGGGTATGCATTTACAAACACAAGTCAGTGGTGAAGATTGAAGCAGAGTCACAAACGCCAGGGTTTGGGAGAGAAATTGCCTCACGACATTTGTCGTCATCTGTCCAGAGCAATAGATGACGTGAATGGTTTGCACAAAAAAATCCCAAATATTTAGAACAGACCAGATGATATGACAAGCAAGATCCTCCAGAAACCAAAGAACCGGTCTCTAGGGTTGCTTTCATACTACAGACTCGAGTGCACAGCCGAGGACACTCGACCCCAAAGTCTGGTACATTTGCGTATTTTGGACCGTGAACAGCTGTTTAGAGCATGACGTCATCTACTCCGTCTGTGCAGCACATGCCGAGCTCATCCTCTGAAACACATTGATGAAGCAAGAAGCCAGACGAGAGGTTCATTCTCGACAATTACCCCAAAATATCAATAATATTAGGCATAGGTACTCGTACTCCTGTTCACCAGGAGTAATACTGCCATCTGCTGTATCGGAGTGTGTAGGTACGCAAGTGTACAAGGAAAGCATGCAAAGCACCCTAAAATATCCCGTGCCACCTAGGGGCATCCTGTGCTAACTCCTCCAGTAATATAAATTCAATAATTTGCTCCATCTCTCTCATTCTTGCTCTCTTGTCTGTTTCTCTATTTCAAGTTAGGCATGCCATCTTTCCCAACAAATCCCATGTTCTGTGCTATGATTGGTTACAAGAATTCAGTCTCATCTGTGATTGGTTAGATGTGATGTACAGATCTAATCTGATCCAATCTTCCTCAGCATAGAATCCCAGGTATTAAAAATGGGGGGGGGGAGGTCCCCCCCCTCCTCCCCCCTCACTAGGGATGGGAATCACCAGGGACGTCCTGATACTATATTATTGCGATACCTGGGGGCTGATGCAATTTGTATTGCTGTTAATCCAGTTAATTTCATGATTTTATGAATATCCTGATTCTATAGTAAACTTTTTATTTATGATTTTGTTACCATTCTAAACAAAATGTTCTTATCCCAACAGTATGATTAGTTTTATGTGCGCCACTTGCAGGGTTATAGATGAACTGCAACATCTATAATACAAAACATATATAAATTACATCACTGAATCAAGGAAACCTTTTATCGCTAGTTCTCACCGGGTTGGAAGCATGTCACATCAACAGTGTCACCCCTCTTGTGCAGAAAGCATAAATTTTGTTCGAGCAAGAGAGAAACGATCAGATCAAGTGTTTACATGGCAAATTATGAAAGGTTTACACCACACTTCTCGTTCTCACTGCAAATTCATTCTTATCTTGTTGTTTACATGATGCAGTTTGATTCCCGCTTTGTTGTTGTTCAGATTATTAGTGGATTTTTAGGCTCCATATATGTTTTAATTACATATTAATAGTTTAGGGGTCCTGGAGGATAAAGGGATAAGGATTAGGTGTGGTGTATTGTGGGTTTTCCGTGTTCTGTATGCAGTAGACGTGTTATCAGAAATTTATTTCCCTTCTCTTCTTGCCATCTTTCTTTTTTTTTTCTTTTTTTTTTTTTGCATTTGTCAAACTCCACACGCTTCACCATCAGCCACCTCCTGACTCATCTGTTTTTTTTTTTTCTTTTTCTTTTTTTTTTATGCTTGAAGGTCAGGCAGTATTTTTGTAGGATGTGTCTAATAAAGCTGAAAGAACAAGCAGCCCTTGTCTACGCCTTCTTGTAAATCAGCTAGCATAAGTCGCGATGCATAAACACAGACATGGTCAAGGCGTTGGGTTGATCAGGCTTTTCCGGAGGACAGATGGCTTGACCACAGTGGAGTAAGGAACTTGTTTGGGTGGGGGGAGGGAAAATCCTACATATCAGTTCAATTCAAAATCAGATTTTCACTGTTGTGTGTTAGAATGAAAAAATAAAACACGGATAATCCTATTCATGCTCTAGCTTCTTTCCAAACAAAACTGGTCTCCTCATTCAGTGGCAGTGCTCCTATATGCACTCCTCTTTTGGCAAGGCAGCAATGACAGGCAGTGAAAAGGTCAAATGCCGGGCCTTAATAAGGTCTCGGCTTGTCTTTTCTTCCCCCCCCTCATCCGTTCTCATTAGCCATCCTGCCAGTTTCCAAGCCTGAGGAGGGACACAGTGGGAGCCACAGATTGCCCCAGACAGGGGAGGTGGCGTTAGCCCTTTAAACCAGACGCTCTTCTTTTAGTGTTGAATCTCGGATACTTCAACACGGTCATGAGGTTCATTTCCATTGCAGATGAGAAATGTTTTCCAAACTCTTTAGTTCTCTTTCCACAAAGCACAAATGAGTCACAGTGGACAGAATGTTTTGCTGTGTTTAGTCTCTCAGTCACCATCTGTCATGAGTTACGCTGTGATTCCTGGTCTATCGAATGAAGTGGAGTCAAACATCAGTGCTGACATGTCACATATGCTTGAATTTATTATTAGTATTTTTTTTTCCCCAAAAAGCATTGGTTCTCAAAATGGACTCCAGGTCTTCATGAGGCATAGCTTGAATATACTTTTTGATTTATTTATTTGTTACAGTGGTGGAAATCACAACGCACCTCAAGCAACGTAGATATCATATTTAGCTTTTCAAGTTAACTTTGACGTAAAAAAAAAAAAAAGTTACTATAAATAGTACCAGTTAAAAGTCTGGATACAAGATTGGATTTATTTTCTACAAATTAGAACTGGATTTTCAAAACTATGTAAGTATATGTAATGCATATGGCATTAGGTAATTAATAACAACAGTAGTTGTTATTTTAAGAATGAAGGTCAGCTGTTCTGGAATAATTCTTGCAAGAACAGTATTGTCGAGTCCATTTGTAAAACCAATTCAAGCACCATGATGAAACTGGCTCTCATGAAGACCTTCACAGGAAAGAGAAACCAAAACTTGCCTCTGCTGCAATGGAGAAGTCTCCAGCCTCAGAAACCACCAATTAACAAACAGCACCTCAGATTAGAGCCGTTATGAAGACTTTACAGAGCATAAGTAGCAGACGCATCTCAATATCAACTGTTCAAAGGAGATTATTGCATATATTGAATTCCTGTGAATGCCAATGTTTCACAATGTAGAATGAAATAAAAATCAGGAAAGATCAAGGAATTAAAAGGGGTGTCCAAACTTTTGACTGGTAGTGTGCATGTTTAAATAACCTTTAAGCTGCAGGAGGAGTGATTCATTTCTTAAACACTGAAGCATCCTCCTTTGTAGGGACGCAGGCATTTCCGTGCGAGATGAGTAATGCCGCTGTCTGTCTGGTATTTCGAAGTCCTGAGCACCCCGAGAGATCGAGATCAGTCAGGTCATTAGCTCCACACTGCACTAATTGGCCGATTTGCCAACGTACCCAGAGAGACTTGGTGTAATTAGGCCTTTGTAAGTGTGTGCTCTGTCATCAGAGTCAGAAGAAACACAGTAATGACTGTCTTCTGGAGATCGACGCATACACACATATACACACACATGCAGCAGGATATGAATCGTGATGGCTTTTGAGGCCTTTTATTTGGAGAAGGATGCGGAGCCCACTGAAATTATTTTGTGAAGCGTGTAAGTGTCTGTCTTTCACCGTAGTGGGACGGACGTCCATGCTTTTCTTCCTTGTATATAGTATGACGTGGTGCGCTATTTCAGGAGCGATATGGTTATATAAAACGAGACACGAGTACTGCACTATTCGCTGCAGTGCTTCATGCATTAATCTTCTGAACATATGAACAAGACAGACCTTTTCTGACTAATGGGAGATCTTGGATTGAATGCTTGACTTTTTGAGAAGCTTGGACACGGGGGTGCTTTATGTTGCTGATGTAAGTAGTGAAGATTAAATGATGAGTTTTTTTTTTTTTTTCAGTAAATAGGAACGAAATACTCGGTTTGCATTCAGGCTATTGATGTTTAATTCTGCATAAATGTCTGTAATGTTCAATGAGCTTATTTCCTATTTAAAATCATAGCGTTTCCTGAAAACGAACAGCAGTAACCAGAGCATCATGGGAACAGGTTTCAAACAGCTTTTGTTGAAACTGGAAGATCAAGTGTTGGTATCATGGATAATAATATATTTTCAAGCTACGATGCTGTATTTGCGAGAAAAAAATCTAATCTTACCACTAACGACAGTTTGGTCATTTGCGGGCATCTAGAAGCCACTTCTGTTTTCTTGCATGCTAATTGTACTAGCTATTTATAGCACATTCACTCGAGGCAATAGTTTCCCTGAACTTTGTTCTCTATACACATATAATGAGAGGTTGCATATAATACTATAAGGGTTATAGGCTTGTTGATGCATGGATCACCACACCAAACAATCGCAATACGTAACCGATTAGATTTTTTTTTCTTTCCCCCCATGTCAGCCCTGTTGTGTAGCAGACTTAAGCTTCATTTAAACACAGAAACTATCAAGACAGGCAGAAACTATTTTAAAGGGGTGACTTGTTTTATGAAGAAAGCATATACTGTTTGCCTTGCAGAAGCTTTTCACAGCATGCCTGTATGTTCTCATGTGGTTAAGTAGAGGCGCGTTATGGAAACCCTGATCCGTGGTGGTAATGCCTGGCAGTGCGTGTGACCATCCCGGAGTGACTCCACCCGGTTAAGACGATGCTGTTTAAAAGCTTCTCAGTGAACACCTCCAGTGACGTGACCACGATGTGCCTCGTTCGAGTCGTCTCCAGTCCTGGTGTGTTTTAGCTGATCTCAGGCAGGTCACAGCAGAACACTGCTGTCACACTTGGGTGTGACCTAGAACTCAGCCCACGTTTACTATTACAACTGCTGTGAGAAATAGATTCAACTCTGATTCATCTCAACTAAGGGAGTGAACCAAGCATGATGTGTTCTATAATTCGTGTGGCAATTTGTGTAGCTCAGTCATCAGGCAAAGGTTTGTTTCCTTTTTTTTATTTTATTTCAAATAATTTTTTTAATGATTTGAAACAATTTTATCATATTTGTACCCGTCTTAGCACCACAGTGATTAGTTTTCTTTTTCGTAAGCTGACTTAACGGTTTAAAAGCATTCTCAGTGGCAGCACTTCTCTGGACTACCTCTAAGGGTAAGTAAGGTCCCAAAAAAAAGGCTTTGCGATTTTGTTATACTTAAAAAAAAAAAAATAATAAAATAAAAAAAAATTTAAAAAAAGTAAAGATTTATGATTCAGATTAGGCGGCAAGGTGGTGTAGTGGTTAGCACTGTCGCCGTGCACCTCCAGGGTCTGGGTTCGATTCCCGGCCAGGCTCGATTCCCGTCTCTGTGTGCATAGAGTTTGCATGTTCTCCCCGTGTTTGGTGGGTTTCCTCCGGGTACTCTGGTTTCCTCCTATAGTCTAAAGACATGCAGGTTAATTGGTGTTCCTAAATTGGCCGTGACTGTGTGCACGTGTGTGTCCTGTGATGGATTGGCACCCTGTCCAGGGTGTACCCCGCCTTGTGCCCCAAGTCCACCCCACCCACCCCACCCCCTCCACCCGTGACCCTGAATATACAGGATTAGGCGGCATAGAAGATGAGCGAGTGCGTGATTCAGATTAGGATGCTTCATCCAAAATGGCTGAGATGCGGTTACCCATAGCGTAGGGCAGTTTATTTATTTATTTTATCTTTCCTTGATGATTTGGTTTGTGGTTTAATCATGCCCACTGTAATCCCGCATCAGTGGTTTTATGCTCTGTGTGTACATGCTTGTGTGCCTTTGTGTGTTCCAGTTTGTCAAGTGATTTTTCACACAACCTGACAGACCGCTTATGCAAAGCAGTTCTCTTTCCTGCTTTTCTTGTATGCAATGCCGACATGCATTCACCTGTCATGAACGAATCAGCTGATCTGACGAGGTGACGAGGGATTAGTGGCGAGTCTTCTAGAAAAGGAAAGGAGTTTAACACAAATCTCTTTTCAGCCTCAGGAGGCTTAAAGGGGCCTCTCTTTATTAAAATGTAGATCTATTATTGTTCCTTCCCGGTCACCAAAACAGATCGTAGGCATTCTTGGCGTCGCTCGAGGGATGTGTATTGAGGGTGAGGCCGTTGCATACAGAACAAGTCGTGATGGTGCCAGACTGAAAGTCTTTGATGAAGACCTGGTCCGCAGGTTTAGAGTATTTGTTTGTTTATTTAAAAAAAAACTAAAAAACAGAAACGAGTGACATGAGTATGAGACAGGAAATGAACTTGAACCAGATATAAGAACTGGATGTGTTTTTTATTTTTTTTCGTAAAGAATGTCACCAGAATGAATTTTGTGCGGGTTCAGGGTTCTACTTAAAGGTCATAAACTGTTATCTAAAAGTGTAGAGAACATCCTTCACCTCTGAATAATCTCAGATTTCTGAATACTTCAGTGTGCACCAAAGAAAAACCCAGTCAAACCCTCCAGTCACCTACTGGTTGGAAGACCAGTTTTGTAGCTCATCTGTGGGACCCCCGGTTAATCCGTATGTTGTAACTTGCGTTACAGTTGTCGTAAATGAGAAGTGTAGCTATAGTGAACAAAACCTTTTTTTTGGGTACCAGACTGCAAATGTTTATTTTTCTTGTAAAGTTTCACATTTTACCATGATGGATTAAGTCACATTTGCCACCTAATGGCCACTTGAGGAACTACACATTTTAGCATTTAAGATTGAGATTCAATTATTTGTCACATGTATCTTACAGCATAGTGAAATTAGTTTTTCTCCCCACATATCCCTGTTAGGATGCAGATAAGTCTAGCTCTCCATGACGATCAGCTGATCGGAGATTGAATTAAGACGATTTATACAGATTATCTGCCATCCTGGTATTACTGCATTAAGATGCTTGGAAATCTCCTGCAGGAAAAAGTTTATCTTTCACTGAAAACCGACCTGTAGATGAGGAAATCAGTTATTCTGTTTTGAAGCATGCACATATAGTCAAACAGGGGTGCCATTTTATTATTATAGTTGCTTTTACTTATTTATTAGTGTAGCATCTGCAGTATATGTGGAGAGTTTAGGTTGAGAGAGTTTTTAACACGTGCAAGTTTTAAGACTAGCTGTCAGTGTGTTTGTGTGAAAGGCGTGGGAAAGGACAGTTTGAGCGATCCCATGCAAAATAAGATTTTACCAATTTGAAATTGTTTAAGAAAAAAAGTGTTTTACAGAATGAGGGTGGGTTAATGTTTATCGTAATCCCTTGCTCCCATTCTTACTCAGCAAATGACTTCATTTCTCACATGCATTAACTTCACCACATCGTTTCCTGTGTCCGCTAATAGCTGGAACTCACCAGCTCTCATGAAAAATGGAAGAAAGTGTGAATGCTGTCTTGTTAATGTTAGCTCCCCCCACTAGTTAGTGTTTATTGTTTTTATTTTTTGTTAGTTTTTTTAAATCAACCTTTAACACGTACCAAACCCATACAACTGGAACCTTTGCTATCGATGGTGGTGGTGCCAACTGCGAAAATTTTTCAGATCACTTTAACCCAGTACTTAATGTACTAATCCCAGAAGAGCTGTAGGATAAAATCAATACCCCCCTCCATTTTTTTCTGTCTCTGCCTGCATCTCTCTTCTCTCTCTTTTTTTTCCACGCCTAAACATCTCTGTCTGTATTTCTCTCTCTCTCTCTCTCTCTGCCTGCCTGCATCTAATTTTCCCCCCTCTTTTTTTTCTTTGAGCCGCTCTCTGTCTGTGTGTCTCTCTCTCTCTCTCTCTCTCTCTCTCTCTCTCTCTCTCTCTATTTATTTCTGTCTTTGCCTGGATCTCTCTGTTGGTATTTTTTTGTGTTCTTTTTGCTTCTCTCATTCTCTTTCTTGCTCTCCATTTCTCTTTGTCTCTGCTTTTTTGAATGTAATTTTCTCTCTCTCTCTGTTTTTCTTGTTTTTTGTCTTCATATTTTTGTCACTCTCTCTGTCTGACTCTGTTCATCCTTTTTGAGCTCTGTTTTGGTCTGTTCAGTCTCCATTTTATCACATTTCTCTCTTTCTGCAATTCTCCATGTCTGTCTTCCCAACTGTCCATTTTGAGGCTTTTCTCTCTCTCCCTCTCTCTCCTTTTTTTTTTCCTTTATCTGTAATTACACTACCGTGTAGTTATATACACTCTTATGTAACGCCAGTGACCCAGGGGAAGCGCTGCTGTGAGACTTCTCTGTCCACCCCCTGTTCTCTCGCGCTCTCTCTCTCTCTCGTCATGGTAAAAGAGAAAAGAAGGTAAGAGCCGGGTCTGTGAGAGATATGAGAGTTAAAATACATAAGGATGATGTTCGGACAGAGGACGCACATCTGCCTGTCCTGCTGTGAGAGGACACAGCTGTGTGTGACACCGGCGTCCAGTTCTCTAGCGTCCAGCTGTGAGTCTCTGTCTTTGCTTGTATGTCTTTGATTTTCTACTCATGAGCACGTCCGTGTCACATCTTTACCACCAGCAGTCGCTTTTACAGCGTGTTCATCCCTCGCCGTCGTCCTCTCTCGGGTACGTGATGGTTTGTGGAGCGGTGTGTGCATGCGAACGTGTGTATGAGATTCAGGATTGTGCACTGGCTGAGTGATGCTCAGATGCTGCAGGTAAACTACTCTCATTATAGCTCCATTTCATTTCACTGCTCCCTGGAGAGGAAGTCTAGGCTGTGTGTGTGTGCACACGGCGAGCACCTCTTTATCTACTGTGTGTGCGTGCGTGCGTGCGAGAAAAATGGACTCGGAACATTAACGCAGTGCTGAAATTTTCCTTGAGTCTGGTGCTGTCACACAGGGGGTCCCGGTCTGAGGGTCTGTGTAATTAGTAACCTTATAAGCAGAAAAAAATCTTCTATACTAAAGTTTTTTTTTTGTTTATTTACTCTGGTTAAAAGAACTGATCATTTCTATTTCTGTTTCTTGGAGGAAACTTTTGTGCAATTTGAGGAAACTGATATCTTGCAATGACTAGCAAAGTTTATTAATGCATTAGATGCCCATTTGATGTCACTTCTGTATAGTTCACTATAGGGATGTCGGTGGTTAATAGATTAATTGCATTGATTTCAATTCGGAATTAAATCACTTAAAAAAAAAAAAAAAAACATTTAAGGTTTGTTTTACATAAATTTTTAACTGTATGGTAACATGAGCTCAGCTATCCTTACTAGCCTCACCAGGATACAAGCTTACTAATAACTTTTTTGAAGAGTCGGGTCTCCGCGATTCCTTTCGTGAACATTGTATTCAGTCGACCTGCTTAAAATCTACTTCCCCTTCCGCCGTCTTCAAACTGATTGCTGCTGTTCTTGTCTGTTCACTTTACGTTCGCACATGCACTGAGAGGCGTGGCAATGCAAAGATGTGTCTGTGTGCGCAGATGTGAAAGAGGGGCTGAGTGAATCAATGCTCTAAAGTCAATTAAATAAGATTTTACCTATTTTAAATAATAAAAAAAAAACGTTCAAGTCAAACTGGGACTTGTGATTAAGGTTATGAATGTGACTCTGTGAGCATGTTTCTCACAAGGAGACACCTTGCTGTAAAAAACCTTTGAATGTTTTAAAGAAGGACGTACGTCTATGAACGACGGTTCCTGGCCGAGGTGGCTCGGAGTCCACCGCAGTCGTTCACATTGACTAACATTCAGTGAACTCTTTTAAAAGCATTTATTGTGTCACTATTTATATTATATTATTTATCCATTGGACCTCCTCACTTTTTCTTTTAATATGTTGATGTCAGTGTGCAAAATTCAGTTTATGTTCAATAAATAATTTTTTTTAAAATAAATAAATAAAAATGTAACCTAATGTGTGTTATGGGTAATATTATTAATCTGTGTGCGTGTGTGTGTGTGTGTGTGTGTGTGTGTGTGTAATATTTTTTAAACCTTTTGAGAAGCACTCATAGATTTAAAAAAAATTAAGCATTTATCGTTCATGGTGTAAGATCAGTTTATATATCTTGAAGGTGTTTGTGTGTGTGTTGTGTTGTAATGTGTGTGTGAACGTTGTTTTGCAGATTGAAGTTTCTTCGTACCAGATGAGGAACAATGCTGGCGATGGACCAAGGTGTGGTGGAGGAATGGCTGTCTGAGTTCAAGGTAAGTACTTAAGTCTGTAGTTGTCCCTCTGTTCAGGTTGTGTTGGTGTACAGAAGGCTTGATGCCTGGAGCGTATTGATCAGTCAGGAGCGTATCTATCAGTCTCCTCTCACAACAGCAGTGATTATTATAAACATACACTCTTTCAATCTCTCTTTTTGCCTCTTGGTCATTTCCTTCCTTCCTTTTCCTCATCTCTATTAATCTCTATAATACTCTCTCTCTCTCTCTCTCTCTTACTCTCTCTCACACACATACACACACGCACACACACTTACACCCCCTCAAATGCTAATGCCCTCTAAAGTGTTCAGCAGAAGGATCCTCTCTGTAAGCATGGAGGCGGAAGCTCGGCTTCATAGCAGGCATGTTTCTGATGAAGAAAAGAGAGGGAGGATGGGAGAACAGAGTGGCATATTGAAACGAGATCCTCTGGAAATCCCCTGAACCCCCACAGCTGCCCTGTCCGTCAGGCCTGCCTCTACACGTCCGCCTCAAAGCCTGAGCTGTTGGGATCGGCTCATGTAGGCTTAAATTGTATCGTTATGTATAAAATGTTCTCTGCACAGCGAATCAAAGTGATCGAACACTGACCAGCCGACTGTAAAATAAGAGTTTAAAATAAGTAGATTAGAACTTTACCCTCCGAATACTGTATTGAAATCTTGCCTAAAGAAATGGATGATGAGACTCTGATGGCAAAGGACAGGAATGAGGGAGTGGACGGGAACATGGACAGGAATAAAGGCGTGAGTAGAGACATGGGCAGAAACGGCGGGGTGGGTGGTTAGATGGGCAGAAATGGGAGAGTTGAAGGGAGTGTGTGGCAACATAGGCAGGAAGGGGGAAGTAGTCTAGAATGTGGGAGTGGGCAGGGACATGGGCGGGGACAAGTGGGTGGTGGGAAAATGTGCTTGAGTGAGCAGACAGAAATGAGGAAGTAGGTGGGGACATGGACAGGTGTGACTGAGTACATTATGTGGGAACATGGACTTGAGTAAGTAAATAGGCAGAAATGAGAAAATGGGTGGAGTCGTGGACAGACTTGAGTGGAAACGTGGGCAGGAATTAGTAAGTGGGCCAGGATGAGGAAGTGGATGGGAGTGTGTGATCGGGTGGGGGCATGCGCAGGAATGAGGGATGCCTCGACGCACAAAAATGAAGATCACCCACCTAAATGTTAAAATCTTGATTGTGAAAAAGAAATTCTAATTTTATGTAACGCCTCTTAAACCCCGAACTGCCCCCTGACTGTAATCATGAGCTTCATTATGTCTCATTTTGTAGGCTGCCTTTAACGAAAAATCACCAAATAAATAAACCAAATGAAAGTGTAAACCAATGAGGCGCTGTTAACAAAGTTATGTTTCTCCTCCCTGCATGATTGAGTAAATGTTGTACTCTCTGTGACCTTGTGTGTGTTAGACGCTTCCTGAGACGGCCATCTCCAGCTACGCTGCGTCTCTGAAGGAAAAGCCCTCTCTGGTCCCTGCGCTCTATAAAGTTATCCGAGAGAACTACAGCGATGTAAGACTCCAGCTCTTTTGTGTTAAACTCCTGTGCTAGTCTCCTGTTTGTGTTTTATGTAAGAAACCAAAAGGGAGGGATGGGTGAATCTTTAAATGTGCCTTGGGTTTGTGCGTGGGCTGTAGTTCTCTTTCTCCAGACTCGCACCAGCTGCAACTCTCGGGGCAAACGTTTTCCCGATTTAGTCCACATTTCTGTCCAGTGAAAGAGTCGTGATGTTACACCATCTGCATTGTCTCACACACAAAAACAATTTAATCAAACTGTTACAGAGGCAAGCATGTCTGTATTCGCATCTTCTCTTTCCAATGTAAATGAGAATTTATTATAAACGGGTGTTTTTCAGGAGGAAAGTAAAAATGTTACATTGCTAGGTTTTATATGAATTGATTCCACTGTCTAGTGTTTTTTTTTTAATTGAAAGGCAGTGACCATTCATAGACATGTATCTCCATAGAAATGGAAATCTGAGTGTTGAGCAAGAACTATGGCATCATAGGCAGAAGTTGCACAGAGTGCGGTGAGATCAGCTGCAGCATTCGTCTGCTTGGGAAAACCCGTCTCATGGTGAAATTTTGCACTACAGATACTTTTGAAAGCCGCAGGTTTTCCTGAGTTGCACGAATCTTAACCACATGTGCTAGTAGTTTACAACCTGATGACACATTGAGGTGAAACAAGAGCAAGTACCATTTTAAGATTCCGGTCACACTGTGATGCAGGAGAATTGCAGACATTTTTTGACTGCCGTTGTCTCATTTTAAACTACAATTGAACTGATTATCAGTATATCAGTGTTACTGCAGCACATAGCTGTACAGCGGCTCGACCGTAGTGTGACGTTGCCCTTGTGTCGTTTTGGACGTTAAGACGAAGATTAAATGTTGAGTAATAATGTTTCCATGTCATTTCGGTGAAACATGGCAAAGATAAGGTGTTAAAGTGTGTTAAATGAAAAACACCACAATGATTTGTCCTATTTTTTATTTTGGCTTAATTTGTAATAAGGTGTCACATTCATATGTAATCAGTAGGTATGGGAATCGACAAGGACCAACCGATATGATGATATTGTGACACCTACTGTAGGTGCCGATTCTGTTTGTATTTCAATACCAGACAACCAGATAACCTTATTCATACATGAACTTGTATATTGCCATGAGGATACACAGAAACATGTTTGTATCATTCAGCAGTAGCAGCAGTAAAAAATATTTCCAGTGTAGTGCATAATAAACTGCAACATTAACAGGATTCAAGGCTAATGTGGAACAAACTGTGAATGATGCGAAATGGGAAATGAGGACTCACACACTCTCTCTCTCTCTCTCTCTCTCTCTCTCTCTCTAAGCAAGACTGACCTTGCTTAGAGAAGCTAAACTGTGAACACACATCTCATTGCTAATAACTGTCGGTGCTAATGAGGCCCTAATTGGGTTCTAATATTAAACCGTAGCATGCTGTAAGCTGTGTATCACTGAGATGCTTTTGGGGAATTGCAGAGCGGTGTAATGACGTGACTTTAGTGTGGGCTGCCAGTTATGGATGAGGAATGAGGTTAGGCTTCTAGTCGTGTGTGTGTGTGTGTGTGTGTGTGTGTGTGTGTGTGTGTGTGTGTGTGTGTGTGTGTGTGTGTGTGTGTGTGTGTGTGTGTGTGTGTGTGTGTGTGTGTGTGTGTGTGTGTGTGTGTGTGTGTGTGTGTGTGTGTGTGTGTGTGTGTGTGTGTGTGTGTGTGTGTGTGTGTGTGTGTGTGTGTGAGTGTGTGTGTGTGTGTGTGTGTGTGTGTGTGTGTGT
>JAAGKR010000560.1:0-46208 GCA_011419295.1 Clarias macrocephalus | reverse complement strand
CTCTCTCTCTCTCTCTCTCTCTCTCTCTCTCTCTCTCTCTCTCTCTCTCTCTCTCTCTCTCTCTAAGCAAGACTGACCTTGCTTAGAGAAGCTAAACTGTGAACACACATCTCATTGCTAATAACTGTCGGTGCTAATGAGGCCCTAATTGGGTTCTAATATTAAACCGTAGCATGCTGTAAGCTGTGTATCACTGAGATGCTTTTGGGGAATTGCAGAGCGGTGTAATGACGTGACTTTAGTGTGGGCTGCCAGTTATGGATGAGGAATGAGGTTAGGCTTCTAGTCGTGTGTGTGCGTGCGTGCGTGCGTGCGTGTGTGTGAGAAATATTACTGACATTCACAGCCTGTTGTGAGTGTATGCACTTGCAAATTCATATCATGCCCACGTTATATCATGAGATTGGATTCTCTCAGGGTTGATGTTACTCTCTCGTCTGCGTCCGTTATAGTGACACTAACCAATCTTGCAGCTCAAAAGATGCGCCGGTTGGATTTACGTTTCTCTGTGGAAGGACATGGTAGCTCTCACCCTCCTGATTGCAAACCTGAGTGTGCTAAGAGAGCGCTACTGTAGCAGAGAAATTGCAGTTGTACTGGTTTATTCTAAATACAGAGAGTGAAGCAACACCGTGTTGGATTGGTATTTTTTGTTCTTCTTGTTGTGAGTTAAACCGGTAAATCCGTATCTTTCTAACTCGCAGCTCTTGGAGCCAGTATGTCACCAGCTGTTCGAGTTCTACCGGAGTGGAGAGGCCAGTCTTCAGCGCTTCACCATGCAGTTCCTGCCTGAGCTGGCGTGGAGTTACCTGTCGGTGAGCGCAGGACGGAACCCTCACCACAGCGGCTGCATCGAGGCTCTCCTGCTCGGCATCTACAACCTGGTCAGTAGAGACAGGGCACGCCAATTTAAATAAGCTTAAATTATTAATTAGTTTGATTTGGTCAGATGAACATGGTTAGGAATAATGTTTCTACTTTATTTATTAAAGCCAAGTCAGTTAGAACGAGTACACTTATGGTGAATTGAATTAGCTGAACAAACGCTTCAGTTGTGGTTATAGCTTGCTCAAAAGGGGACCTGGTATGCAAAATTCACTTTTTAATAATTGTTAGACATTCAGGTGGTTCTCAAGTGTGTTTACAAAAAAAAAAAAAAAGGCGAGAAGACAGCATTCACTGTTATGTCCTTTTTCCATTTTTGTTTTGGTCGGGACTTAATCAGGCCAATTTGATTTTCCTCGTAATGTGACCTCATATAATGGATACCCTCCCCAGGGTGTTGTTCAGCTCTGCTCTTTACTGTAGGGGGCATGGCTCAACGGGAGCTCATTTACACTAAAACTGCATGTGTGGAAGAAAAGTGAAACAGAGGAAGATGGAGGTGTGGAAAAAACAAAAAACAGGTGGAATCTGGAGCTCATGTTAACTTGTTAAAGAAAAAGTCAAATATAGGCCCTTTAAACAGACCCGTTTTTGTTCTAGTCGGCTACGTTCACATTACAAGACACATCACTCAGTTGAAACTTGAGTGGTCAGGTTGGATTTGCACGTTATAAATGTTCACATTCATATTTCCAAGTGGCTTTTATCTGGCTCCAGTTTGTTCTGGGAAACAGCACATATGCACACATCGATACATGTTTGCTCATTCCATCTGGGCTAAAACATCATATTTGTGAGACTGCTCTTTCATTTCCAGCAATGCTGTTTAAGCACTGTTAAGAAATCCCTGCGATGCCGGTGCATCAGACATCCCTAAAAATCAGGACTGTCATTTTGGGAGAAAAAAAAAACATTTTAATTGGAGTCCCTCCAGGCTGGTAATGTGACTGTAGCTATAATGTGCAGAATACAATTCGATGCTTGAGATGAGTAATGAGTTTCCTGTTAAGCTGCTAAGCTCTATATGCTGAATAAATAAAGATTTAATTCTGGTAATCAACAAAGAAGAGCGATGATAAGCATACTTATCTGAGACGCATCTTTGTTTTTTGAAAATTTAATTTACGTATGCAGTTCTCATGTAGCCTCTGGATAAGTGCGTAAATCTGAACTGAATATGGATTTTCACATCTAATGTATTGAATCCTCACTACAAGCATGTAACTGAACTCTGTGTATGCCTTAATATAATTGTTTCATTAATCTTGCCTCAGTATGAGCCGAACAAGCATTAAAGCAAGACTAAAGCGTAGCTGATTAGATTTATTTTTTTTAATAGACCAGCCTGCATTAGTTGGGAAGGGAACCCCAGGAGGAGGATCTCCATGTCTCTATCTGGATCCTTTTATACCCGCTCCCCTACCTTCTCATCGCCACGGCACTCTGAATAACAGAGTAGGTCAACTGCCAATCATTCGGCATCCACAGTGTCAGGAGGCATTTAATCATCCTGACATTATTGACTCCGGGGTCACCCCTGTGCCCTGAAGTAACCTGGAGCTTCATGTCAGATAAAGCTTTAAGAGGGATTTGTTATGGTGTGGGAATGCCACTTTCTTCAGCCATTCTCTCAGAGAGAGAGAGAGAGAGAGAGAGAGAGAGAGAGAGAGTGCTCTCATCTGCTTGTTGAAAACTAAAGATACTATCTCTTAAACACACACAGACCGTGGAAATGTTCGCCTTTGGACTTTTATGCTGCCTTGGCCATGAAGGCTTACTCTGTCCCCGAGGGGAACATTTCCTCCACTGGATTCTGCTCATTCACACACAAAGATGCATTGTTTAAGAATTTCATCAGCACTCTTGAATGCCTCAGTGAAGCTGGTACCTCATTGAGGACAAAATGGAATCAAACTAGGGTTAGTTTCCTGATATTTAAACTGTTTAGGTTTGTGAGATAACACGCGGCTAAATTTTCAATAGTGACAGTAAGAGCATTTACATTTTTCCATATAAGGATTAGACTTTGGAGCAATAGAAAAGGTCATGTGGTCTGGTGAGTCAAGATGCACGAGCCATGTGCACGTCAGGGTAAGATGGGAAGCGCATGAAGCGATGCATACGTAGTGGCCACTGTACAAGCCTCTGGAGGCAGTGTTATGATTTGGGTCAGGTCTAAACCTAGCAACGTTATGTTGCAATAAAATGAAGTCAGCTGATGACCTAAATGTACTGAATTTTCAGGTTATGATATCTATAAAGTCATATTTCAGGATTCAAAGTGTATAAAAAGTTGCTCTGGGAGCATGAGGAATCATTTTTGCACATGAACCGACTACCACAGTGGGGTCTTTAAAGTGACTGAATGGAATCTTGGACTTGGACTATCTTGGACCTTTTTTTTTTTTTTTTTTTTTGGCCAGGAAGTGTCTATTTCTAATACATCATTGCTTCCATAGTAACAGCTTCCACAGTCTAAACTACATTCTAAACTATATGCCGTCATTCATTTGTTCAATATTTTTTGAGGACCTTAAATGGATGTAGTCCCCAGGGTCAGATCTTTTGTAACAATCAGAAAGGAAGGTGGTCTTTTTACATTTTTCGCACTTGAAGAGCTTTCAGGACAAGTTACTGGACAAGCCTTTTCCCTTCATTTTTCTTTATGTTCTTTACAAGAATGAGAAAAAGGAGAAGTTGGCAAGGAAATGATTTTCAATACAAATCCTAACAGAAACTAACTTTTTATTTTATTTTATTTTTTACTAAATTAAATGTAATTACAAATGTGTAAAGGCTTTACAAACAGGGTTTAATAGATAAATAGTAGTATTGACATTGCTGGGGTTTGACAGTACCAGTTAAAAGTTTCGACACACCTTCTAATTCAATGTTTTTGTTTAGTGATTTATTTTTCTGCATTCTAGAAAAATACTGGATTTTTTCAAAACTATGAAATAACACGCATGGCATTAGATAGTTTAGTCAGTTGTTATTTTTAGACCCGAAGGTCTGCTGTGCTGGAACAGTTCTTACAAGAAATATGTTCTCAAGTGCATTTGCAAAACCCCTCAAGCACCCTGATGAAACTGGTTCTCATGAAGACCATCCCAGGAAAGCATGACCAAAACTTACCTCTGCTGCAGAGAAGTTAATTTGGCGCCACCAACCTCAGAAATAATCAGTTAACACAATCTCAGGTTAGAGTCATTTTGAAGGCTTTTATAGAGTATGAGTAACCGATGCATCTCAATATCAACTGTTCAAAAGAGATTACTGAATATTAGGGACGCTTTTACAGTGTAGAACGATATAAAAATCAGGAAAGACCATGAAATTAAAAGTCAGAAAAGAAATTAAAAATCTGATTTCTCACGGATAGTGTGGTATTTAGAAAGATCATTTGTTTACTTTGCATTTATGTGTGTTGTGATTAAAAAATTTTTGGTTTCTTGCTCTTTCAGGAAATAGTTGATAAAGATGGTCAAAGCAAAGTGTTATCCTTCACTGTCCCCTCCTTATCCAAACCATCAGTCTACCATGAGGTATGTTCAGACAGGTATACTGTATCTCCCATCTTGCAGACGTCTTTCACCTGATTCTCATTGTTGCGTGTGTTTTATTTAATCTCTTGTAGCCTTCTGCCATCGGCTCCATGGCCCTAACCGAAGGAGCTCTAGCCAATCACGCACTCAGTCGAGTTGTTTACAGTGGACCGCACCTCCAGAGAGAGACGTTCACAGCGCAGAACAGGTGGAGCTGCTCATCAAACATTCAGTGCATTTATTTGCTCCATCTATTATTTAGACCTCATTGAGAGTGGTTAATGCAGCCTTCAGACTGTGTGTTTGGGTGCGTGCCTGAATTAATTGTTTTAACACCGTTTCAGCTTTAATGCAAAACATTTTTACAATGTACATCCATCGAAAGATGAGAAACTTCCGGAATCAAAGTTAAAATCATGGAGATGAAAAGGGCAAAATTTTAGATGTTTTATTTTATATATTTATTATTATTATTATTATTATTATTATATTTTTAAATAAGTGTGCACCCTAACAACATGCATATATATATATATATATATATATATATATATATATATAATATATATATATATATATATATATATATATATATATATATATTTAAAAAAAAAATTCAATTAAATTATTGTGCACTGTCACATTCACTGTGCATACAGATTTAAAAAATACAAGTATACATTTATGCCGTATAAGAAATATTAATTTGACCCGTTTTAATCTAGTGATGATGGATATTTCTGAAACGTAACAAATGCACAGTGTTGAGCACTATTGCCTCGCACCTCTAGGGTTGGAAGTTTGAATCTCACCTCTGGTCTGTGTGTATGCGTGGAGCATGCACGTTCTCCTTGGATGGGTGTTCTTGGACGATTTGGATTGGCACTACCGGGGTCTACCCTGCTTTTTGCCCTAAGGTCCCTGGGAAAGACTCCAAGCCCCACTTCATTTCCATGTCAGCCTGATGTTTAATGTAAAACGTGTTGAGCAGCAGTGACCTTTTTAAATTCATTGTATTGTAATAGTGGAGATAAATATTTAATCCTGCTGAAATAAATTATGTAGACAGGGCTATACATTTACTACTAGCTTGGCTGAATATCAAATGGTTTGAGCTAAATGCAGGGCACCACATAGAGCAGTGGTTCTCAAAGTGGTTCTAGTCCTGGATGATCACTTGCCCTGCATGTTTTATTGTTTATCCTGCTCTGTCACACCAACTTCAATCCAGGAAAGGCTGTTAATTAGATGATTAATTAAATCAGATGTGGGAGCTAAGGAAACATTAAAAGGTGCAGGACAGATGGTCCACCAGGAGCGGAGTTGAGAAACACTGACAGTGGAAAAAACACTAAATGGAAAGTTTCTGTGCGTTTTTAAATGATAATGTTGAACGCTTGAGTTTTCATCCAGGATGATCTAGCTAAATGACACCTTACAATAGGACATTGGCTAATCTGTTTGAATATTGAAAGTTAAAAGATTTCTGAATGATGTTTCCTGTCATAGGTTTGAAGTGCTGACGTTCTTGCTGCTTTGCTACAACGAGGCTCTGAGCTACATGAACAGTTCTTCCCTCCAGTCTCTGTGTCAGCTAAGCTCCAGGTCAGACAATTGCCCATACCAAGCACTTTCTTTTTTTTTTTTGTTGTTGTTTGTTTGTTTTTTGTTTTTTGTTTTTTTCTTGCATGTCTGTGTATCATATCGTTTTGAAAGGGTTGGGATAATTCATGCCTGAATAGCAAATCCACACTATACAGAAGATGTAATTCCTCAAAAAAGACAATTTCTTTATAATTTTTTAAAATCTATTTTTGATTTAATCTGTGATTCACGACCTTTCAGATTTCTGAAAAGCACTTGTGCCGTGTCCAATGCCTGAAACACTCGGAAGTGCCACCACAGATAAATCCTCTCTCTTTATCCGCCTTCTCCTGATCCTCTTACACACTTAAAACTGGGAAAGCCTCCAATCTCCCTGCGTGGTCCTGTGAGCCAGTCCTAGGCCTGCCGTTAGTCTTTCCCACCATCACACATGCCTAATTAGCATCGCACAGCTAAGTGTTGAGTACACCAAGTCCTGAGCGATCTACAAGCTAGTGCTGTGAGAACAGAAAACACCTCACACTCCTCCGCTCAGGAGCAGCGCACAGGAGCAGGTCGTTAAATCGACCTTTTGTGAATATTAATGACGGGACACATTTTCTGCAGGTTCTTCTGAAAGATGCTATGAGAGACAAAAAGAAAGGGATTACAACTCTGAAAACATCTGTAGAATTTACTGAAATCAAGTAAATAATAATTTTAGCTTTAGTTAAACTTTTTACTTTAGTGTTTGCTTTGATACTGGCTTCAACCTGTCTTATAGTTTCATTAGATTGTTTTAAATAACATTTATTCTGTTCTACTAAATTTTTATTATAAAATTTCAATTCAGTTTTGACTATCAGAAGTCACTGCTTCCTTTAAATCAGATCTGGATTTTAAGTGACTTGTCCTAAAACATTTCACATCTTAGTGTTCTTTTTATTTTTTTATTTATTTATTTGTAAATTATGGGTGAAAAAACGAGTGGCAGTGCACCAACATGTATACTGCTGGGTTGTGGGAAACTATTAGAAATTGGAATAGCAATAGTAGCAATAATTTCTACTAAGCAATTATTGCAATAAGCAAATGTCAGTGTTACGCCTTTATTTATGAGAAATTAAGTCACAGTTTGACTTAAACAACTCTCATGTTTGGGAGAAGTTAAAATCCCAAACATGAGAGTTGTTTAAGTCAAACTGTGACTTAATTTCTCGTAAATAAAGGCGTAACACTGACATTTACAGAAGACTTCAAGCACAGTACGGTGACGAGACTCTCACCCTCTTAGCAGTAAAACATTCAGCAAGGTAACGCCTGATCCTTGAGAATTAACTTGAGGATAACTTGTTAGAAACTTGCGGAAGAGATCCATCTGTCTGTGAGAAATGTACACACAATCGTTTAACACCGCTTGCTCATTACAGGAACTCAGCTGGGAGTTATTGCCACAACCCCTGTAAAGTCCTGACCTTGCTGCAAGTCATTTCTACATGTTTGTGCCACTGAAGGAGTTCCTGGGAGGCCGGTGTTTTTAGACATGAATCAGGCAGATTATTTATTATATGCGATTATTTAGAGAAATAAAGGGAGTTTTTTGTCCATTCACTGTAATTCTGTGTGAATTTCTTGTTAATGTGGGTAAGAGAGAGCAACTGAAGTTTCACAATAAGAAACTTAAGCCGATAAAATCTGCTTCACTGAGCCAATGTGAACAAGGGGTTATTACTGCATACGTCATAATCATATAGCAGACATTGAAGCAATAATGGAAAATTCACACCTATTTGTTTTGTATTCCCTCAGGACAACATTACCGCAGTATTAGAATTGCACTCTGTGTACTCACACGTGTCTCATCGTCTCTGCAGAGTGTGTATCTGTGGCTATCCTCGGCAGCAGGTTCGGAGGTATAAAGGCATCAACAGCAGGATGATCGTGACCTCAGAGTTCCTGGTCCAGTTGATCACTGGCATTCACTTTGCTCTGTGAGTGACACTTGCCTTTTTTTTTCTCTCTCTTTTTTTCTTTCCATAGCAGACACCCTGTCTGAATCCAGAGTGTCTTAGTTTTGTGTGTCAGTTCAGGCTGGTCAAAGTTAGAAATCTGTATGTTACATATGTTTGATACACATACTTCTAGGTCTGAAACTATAGACTACCTTACAGTAATCCTTACACAATTGAAGATGGCTTACGGCTTTAAAATAATTAATGAAACACGAGGGAGTGTGCTGTTACAGGAAAATAATCAACAACCTTAGGGTGTGATGTGACACAAAGCAAAGCTACGTACAGTAACTCTTGCTTGGTTTCCTATAACAGCCTGTTGCCATGTTTTATTTCTCTCATAATGTAGGAGTATTTAAAAAAAAAAAATTATATTTAAAAAAGACATGGTGTTTTTAAAATAATTTTTGATTGCAATTGTTTTTCTTTTCTATTATTACATAGGATAATCCAAATGTTGCTGGAAAAGTTGAAGACACTTCCAGGGTTAAAACCTTTTACAGCACCTTCACTGAAGACTCCTTGTGTAAATGTTAAATAGGCGTCTCCTTACAGAAAACTTTACCGTTTCGATAATGATACGTTTAAGACTTAGAATGTAAATCAGTGTACAGGTTGATACTATAGAAACCATAATGTATTGGAACAAATGTGTAATCATGAACCTGTTATTTGCTTTACAGCTGTCTGAAAATCTAATTCTAGAATTCAATAGCACGTTGTTATAAAGACAATAATCATATCACTGAAAATGACCTTAAAGAAACTGACTTGAAGCGATGGCATGAAGTGGATCCAGTCTGTTTCTTTCTTTCAGGATACTGTTTGTCTTTTTTTTTTTTTTTTTTGCACAGAATTTAGGTACAGGGGCTTTATGTGGTTTCAGCACAGGAGAATAAGGTCTTTTTAATATCCAAGCTCATATTCAGTCATATAATGATATTTTTCTCTTTCCTCCTGGTCACTCTAGGTGTAACGGAGAGCCTGATTTGGGCTCCAAAGCTTTGGATGACGTTCTCTATCGAGCTCAGTTGGAGCTTTACCCAGAAGTCTTGCTGGTGGGTTTACTTTATGTCTTCTATGACACGATTATGAAGATGTACACCAATGTCTGCTAATTACTTACCTTTTTGAAAGCATTAATTCTCATTCCCATATTCTCGAACAACACTGTATGTTTCAAAACTATGTATAATCAAAGGCACATTACATATAGTGAAGGGTGTTGTGCAGTGGGGGACGAATCAACAGATATTAGATATCACCTGAGGAAGGAGTAAGTGTAATACACTTGAGGAAAGTGCTATCTGTCCTCTTCCCCTTGCATGAGCTCACAGATGCCCATGACTGACATTCATGACAGAAACACTAGCCCCCCATTCTCCCACCTCCCACCATCATCGGACTGATAAATATACATTTCCAGGAGGTAACTACAGAAAAAATTATTGATATCTTGTCCCAGGAGATTTGTCCAGTTTTAACTGGTATTTTGAATTTACTTTATTGGTAACATTTTATGTATTATTTGTTTTTAAAAGGTGGGAAACGCCATCAAGTCATCACTCCGTGGTGCTGCTCTGAAATCCAATAAGGAAGGCACTCGGTCCATCCAGGTCGAGATAACCCCTACGTCCTCACGGATCTCCAGAAATGCCGTCACCAGTCTGTCTATCCGCGGCCACCGCTGGAAACGGCACGGTGAGGACCAGGAGCCGCTCACATACCCTACACGTCATTCCTCGACAGCATAACCAGTCGTCGTGCTCCACTAATGCATTTACACACAAACACAGGGAGAAACATCCAGTCTTGTCTTCGATCCAGTACACATCAGATTAGTCAGTCAATTCCATTCTACACACTTTCTCTCGGCCATATCCCATCCCTCATCTCAGCACAGATATCTCACTGATGCTCTCATTTCTCATTTTTATCTCCTATCGTCATTATCTACTTCCATGATGAGTTAGCCAGGCTTCCTGGCTGTAAGCTGCCCGCAGCTGGGCTCTGTATAGAGATGAGATCTGGTACTGGCAGCTGCTGAGTGCTATTGGAGTCTGTCCTCCAAATGTCTCCTGCAACAAAGCACTGAAGTAATTATAGCCGTTTCTGTAAGCCATCTTAGCAGCCCGTGTCACAGAAAGCTCCAATTAAGCATCGCATCGCATGCAGCACTTTCTTTTTTTTTTTTTTTTAGTTCAAGTTCCATTTTAAATTTAAAGGCCTGAAAGCAAGGTGTTTGTGTGTGCACACTTAATAAAAATAAAACCAGACAAAAACACTTAAATATTTACTATTTGATTGTATTTGGATATTATTGCTGCTACTGAGTGAACAGTAACAGGAGTGCTACATACATACATACATACGTACATACATACATACATACATGCATGCATACATGCATACATAATATAATTTTTTTATTTTATTCTGGACTCATCTTCAAGGAGGAATATTTATTTATCTATTTATTTATTTGGTCACAGTAACTAATGTTTTATTCCCTGGTGGTTTATTCCCAATCACGCTTCCGATTGGCACAGAATGCACTGCCATCTGGAAAGAACCGGCTCCTGAAGATGTACAAGTCGAGGAAAAAGAAATCGTAGAAATTTGATTTGTCGAAACGTGATTTAAAATTAAAAATCTATAACTGCCTAAAATAATTGCTTTAGGAATTACAGTACTGTGCAAAAGTCTTAAGCACTCTGTTTCTTAGTTTCTTAACTGTGTTAAGGATTTTTTTTAAAGACTCTATTATTAACTCGGTACAAAAGCATTTCTTTACTTTATTATTGTTTCTTTACTATACTACTGTAGCTAATTTCCTTATAAACATGCACAACTTGTACCTGAGACCCTGGGGGTCCTTAAAGTGTTCTCACGCCAAATACTTTTTTCATTAATTTTATTTATTTATTTTTTCATTAATTACTGTTTACTGGACTTTATAGTTTTTTTTTATTTTTATGACAACTCGAGTATCAATCATTTGTCATTTTCATATTTTTCTTATGATTTCAAGTGTATAAGTTGTTTTTAGTGTTCATTTCAGCCATCATATGTCCACATTTGTGTATATCTGTGTTTGTGTGTGTCACTGTCATCCCATTCAGAGTCTCAAGAGAACAGTATAGACTCTCCAGACTCGACTCCACTCGGGCCCATCCCCACCATTAGTGTTACAGGGGTGAGCGGCGAGCGGGTGGCTAACGGCGAGGCATTGCGTGGCAGGACTGAAGTTGAGACGCTCGGTGGCGCCAATGAGCTGGGACAGGACCCTAGAGGTCAAGAGGTCAGGAGACAGAAGTCTCTGCGGAGGCACGTGGAGGACGGAACGCCCTCCGCAGGGAGGCTCCAGTTCTAGAGCCCCTCGGCCCTCCACACACACTATGACCTGATATCCCTCCCCTCTTCCTTTAGGCCTAGAGGTACTGTGTGGGCGGAGCTGTGTTTTAAGTTGACAGGATGTAAATTTGTCCCACTTTATCTTGGCCTGGAGATGCCACAAGGAAATAAAGACTCGTTTATAAAAAGCACCTAGTCAAATTGTACAGCTTTAAAGCAGCAGTTTGTAATTTCTAGAGCCCTCTGCTGCCTGTGTGGTTGCCTTTAAAAAAAAAAAAAAAAAAAAAAAAAATACCTCACCTTCATGGTTTCACCAATTTATAGAGGCAAAAGTGAGCAGTTCTGCCAAATAAAATTTAATAAAAGCGATCAAATGTAGAAACAAATCAGACTTTATTGAATCGGAATTTATCGAGTTTATGGAAATTATTAGAATCAGTCTTTTATTCCAAAATAATACTCAATATTATTGATATCAATAAATATATTTTTTAAGTTAAGATTAAGTTTAGAGAGTCTTTTTAACTCTATGCAAATAGGTAAATTTAATTAAAGGTGGATTTTACAATGACCTTGTTGGTGCTTTATAAATATCATAGTGATTTCCTTGGGCAATCAGGTTCAGGGCAAGCTTATCTGCCACAGGATTTTGCCTAAAACTTTTTCCTAACACTTTCAAAGTATCCTGCATCCATGATCCGCTTTACCATTTCCCATCTTTCACCTCCATCGCCAGTCCTCTGCATTCTCTCTCCATTGCATCTCACACTGGCCGCCGATTCCCTGAGCCGACTAACAACTTGTCAAGTTAGAAAATTACACCTCTCTCCTTTCAGCCAGAAAAAAAAGCCCTGTGAAAAGTAATTTAGCTGCAAAGCTGGACTGCAGAGTTGCTATGGGAAACAGTCGCTGTGTAGACCGACTGCAATAACCGGGACAGCTCTAGATAAGCCTGCCGTCTGATTAAAGCAAACACTTGGGTTAGGTGCGCAGAAGCTTTCTTTAGATTTCATAACATGTCTAACATGATGCCTAACTGTCTTGTTTGCAGTTATCTATCTGATGGGTTGTGCGTTTCTTTTTTCATTTTGTAATGTTTCCTTACCTTTCGTTCCTTTTCCATGTCATGTCTGGTCCTATCCTATTCTTTTGGCTTTGTCCTGCACTTTCCAGTCCTTTTCTGTCCTACCCCAGCCTGAACTGAACCTGCCACTTTTCAATCTTGTCCTGTCTTACAAGTATGTCCTGTCCTGTCCTGTCCTGTCCTGTCCAAAATTTCTTATCCTAACTTGTCCTGTCCAATACTATCCTTATTTTTCCTGTCTATTGTTCCCGTCCTAACCTTTGCTGTACTTCCTTTGTAACTTGTAATTTCATGACCATGAATTATTACATTTGTGATGTTTAATGATTTACCAAAGGAAACTAATCACCTGAAACTGTTGTCTGAACTCACAAGCAAGTAAATAAAAAAATAAATAGGGGGGGGGGGATTTCTCTTGAGTGAGTAGTTCTGGTTATAAAGAAATGCTATCATATAAGAAACTACTAAATTTCTTTGCGCATATAAACTGACGTTTTTTTTAGTAAAACCTAAACCCGAGGTATTTCAGAAAAACCTTTGTACGAGGTCTGTCTGGAAAGTATGCAGCAATAATAACTCCAAATTACCCTTTTACTTCTCACACTGGCAGTCGTTTGCAGTCGATTCTCGACCATCTTTTGAAGCATTTGTGCCAACCTTTTATTTGTGTGGCACTTGTCGCATTGTCCCTGAAAGCCTTCTGAATCCGAATAGTTTACACAGAGGGAATGTTCTGCTTAACACAAAATTTGATTCAGATACGGTGCTTTAGTCGCTCAGTCATTTTGAATGCGACGACCTCACGGAATACATGCTCACTCAACTGCGTCTAACTCTCCAATGACTAGTACGGTGATGTCATTGTTCACACCTGTGCATTTCAGTCCACTCCCTTTGATGTCATGCACACCATTCTTTTTCAGACAGACCTTGGGTGTACTGTACTATATAATAAACATTAAAATAAATATTTTTCTTGCCTCCAAGAGACTCGTTTGGATTTTTAGATAAAAAAAAATAAAAAAAACATACTCCAAATGAACTATTCTGAGCAAACTGTGGGCATTTTCGGGGCTCTTTACTTTTCGCCCAATTAACTGATTACACCATATTTTGCTGCGTAATGCTGGTTTAATGGTTTAAAGTGACGTGTTCTGTGGTACTTTGAATATACCAGGTGATTAGCGTTTCTGTTTCAAAGTTATTCAAGGAGAAGTACTGTGTAGTGACTTGTACAGTCTTGAGGATGATTCGGTGTATAATCATTATCTTAAAGATGAATGGTAAAAGTTCAAAGCTGTACAAGTCCATTCAGCTTGACCCAATGCTACAGTAACGTCTTACTGGATTGAAAATTCAAAACATAAAGCCGAGTACAAATGTCTCTTCCTCTTCGTACAGACGCAGTGGATCTGGGTTCCCCGGAAGAGCTGATGGAGATCTCAGAGGTGGACGAGGGCATCTGCACACAGGCTGCCTTGAAGGATGGCAGCCCTCCGATCATCGTAGTGAGCAGCACCAACGTCACGCCGAACATCGGGAAAACGGCCGGCAAGGGCCTGCGGCGCCTAACGGGCAGCAAATCCAGCAAAGACAAGGAGAGGGAGAAAGAGGGGGAGGTCTCAAACAAGCAGTCGTGCGGCCGGGCCATGAGCGAGAACTTGGAGCTGCTCTCGCTCAAGCGCCTCACGCTCACCTCCAGCCAATCAGTGCCTAAAGGAGGTGCGCTGAGCCTCTCACGCACAGCCAGCGCCGCCTTCTCTCGCTCCTTCGAGCAGGTCAGCAACGCCTTGGGCGTGACCAACCGAGCGTCAAGCCCCGCCTCTAATCACAGCCCCAAGGAGAACAGGCACTCGGCATGCAGCCTGCAAGAGGAAACCTACGTAGAGCACCTGAGCCCGGCGACCATCAGCCTGCAGCTCGGCCCCAACGCGTGACCATGGTGATGATCCGCTCGCAGACCTGCCGAATTTTGAGCCATACTTTCCACTGGTGTCCTAAAAGTACTCGCTGGTTCTTTCTTTGAGGACTCAAGAGACCACTACTGCCCTCTGTTGGCAAAGTAAAACTGTTGCACCTTAAAGAAACTTTTTTTTTTCCATTTTGTGGCATGTGAAGCTGTGTTTGAAAGTGTGTGTGTTTAAAATAAATCCACTTTCCCTCATTTGTACAATGAACTTGATACTGTGGATCATATGTAAAAGTTTGAGATATTTTTGATGCTGTATTGATTTGTTTTGGGGAGTGTTTATGAACAAAGTAGCTTTCCATCCAAACAAGGTGTTGAATATGTGTGCAAAGGACCATCTCTTTGCTTTTAAAATTGTTTGTGTGCGCGCGTGCTTTGTGTGTGTGTGTGTGTGTGTGTGTGTGTGTGTGTGTGACTGGTAGGTCTTAAAATACATTTGGGGTACATTTTCACTGCCTTCCTTTATGTACTGGGCTTTAAAGAAAGCCAGCAGTATTAAACGTACACTCCTGACACTTTGGCAATATGTTTTTTTTTTTTTTTTTTCCTTCCTCCTTCCCAAAAAATCCCGAAATATTGAACCCTGATTAAAATTGAGAGAATTTAAGACCAAAATGTAGTATTTGTTTACATGTTACAACGTCTTCATGTTGTATTTCTGAAGCAATAGCATTGTTTTGGCAACCGAATCTGACTTTTGTATTGACACTGATATTTTTTGTACATATTTTAAGCAGTGGTATTGCACCGAAGCAGAATCCAGTATTAAAATGACTCGAAGGTTGAAGACCCGGGATGAGTTTATGGGACAGCCAAACTTTTTTTTTTTTTTCTTCTTTTTTTTTTTCCTTGTCTCATCCTGTTCAAGTGTGGTCTCTTCTCCTTTGGGTGAGTTTTGTGATTTTGAAAACGAGCTGTCGGATTGTTTTTAACAAACAACTCTGACACAACACTGTGGTATTGTAATTAATTTGTCTGTCTATTTTTGGAAAAATAAAAGCCATGATTTTTTGTTTTTTTCAGTTTTGAAAAGGTTTTACAATAAATATCTGTTCTGAAACATTGAATATTTTAGGTAGTATCATTTTTAAATTAATAAATTATAATGGTTGGACAGTTATGGGAGCTGTGTGTGTGTTTTTTTTTTTTATTGTTGTTTTTTTTTATGCATGCATGTGTTAACCGTTCATAATACTTTGTGTCAAAAACATGACTATTTAAATTAACATCAAGGAACTGCACTACCGCTCAAAAATTTGGAATCACTTGCAAGTATCTTTTTGTTTAGTGATTTTATTTTCAACATTCTACTACAGGGGTGTCCAAATCCAGTCCTGGAGGGCCAGTGACCAGCACAGTTTGTAATTCACCAACACCTAAACACACCTACTGAACCTAGTAATTAACAGATTAGTTAAATCAGCTGTGTTTGAGAAGAAGCACCAAACTGTGTTGGACACTGGCCCTCCAGGACTGGATTTGGACACCCCTGTTCTACAACAATACAGTGGATTTCAAAACTATGAAATGACACATGTAATTATGTAACAACAATCGGTTGTTATTTTAAGAGACTGAGGTCCGCCTTCCTGGAACAGTTCTGGCAAGAACAGTATTCGGGCACCATGATGAAACTGAAGAGCATCCCAGGAAAGCAAGACCAAAACCTACCTCTGCTGCGGAGGAGAAGTTCCAGCCTCCAAAACCTCCAATTAACAAACAGCACCTCGGATTAGAGCCGTTATGAAGGCTTTACAGATCATGAGTAGCAGATAAATCCCAATGTCAACTGTTCAAAGGAGATTAGTGCATATTTTGAACACCTTCAGCGTTGTTTTACAGTGTAGAAAGAAGTAAAAATCAGGACCATGGAGTTAGCAAGTGATCACAAACGTTTGACCAGCAAACACCCCACCTTTTTTAGGATGCTTAAAATACATGAATAAGCAACAAGATAACAATAAATAAGCAACAAGAAATGTTGCTTCTCAGAAATTCTAAAATGATCAGTAAATTTTTATATATTTATATATGCTGCTCGGCAAAAAAAATCATTTTATTTGAATATGATTAGTTTCGATTACAGCACGCAATGTGGTGTCCGGTTCATTTTTGAAATGCCTTCTCGTGTTCCCAGAACCACTCTTGGAATATGTCTGTGCCATCATGGAAGAAACGCTCCATGTGATCGATGTGATAACCTGGTCATTCAGTGCATTCAGGTCATCAGATGACGTCATTTTATTGCCACATAACATTGCTGAGCCTAAACCTGACCAGCTAACCCCAGATCATACTCACCCTCCTTACCCTGACGCTCTGGAATCTCGCTCTGGTCAATCTGGGCTAGACCACTTTTTTCCATTACTACAAAAGTCCAATATTTATCCTTGCTAGCAAATTGAAGCCTATTTTTCCAAATAGTCTTACTAACAAGTGATTTACAAACAAAGCTCTGACTTGTGCTGTTCATTTTTCTGGTGCAGTTTCACCATATGTTTCAGAGATCTCCTATCATGGTCCTAAATGTCCCCTGACAACATTGCTTTAGTGACGTTGACGGTTCAGCACTATTCTTCCAGGTTTTAATAATGCCTCAGACAGCTTTTTAGCATAACTCCATTCATTGTAATAGTTTCTTTGTTCAATGCAGGTCAAAAATTTTATCCTTCTGATATGCCTTTTTTCCTGACAGGCAGTGTTATATACAGTAATATACAGCATATTGCTAAAAGTATATGAACACCTAAATTTCTAAAAGCACACCGTTGTACAGAATAGACTCTTTGCCCTGTACCAGTGTAAGACTGGACCATGAAGAAATGGTTCATCAAGACTGAAGCGAAAGAACTTAAGCCCTGTCCTCAACCACGCTGAACAGATTTGGGATGAAATAAAACACCAACTGGATCCCAGACCTCCTCACTCAACATCACTGCCTGATCTCACTTAAACTTTTGTGGCTGAATGAGGACAAATCCCCACAGACACACTCCAAAATTTAGAGCAAAGCCTTTCCATTTAGGATGTGATGTTCAGGTGCCTATAAACTTTCGTCCACATAGAGTATATATTGCCGAATCCTAATTGCAATTTGACTTTAAGTATAATAACAATAAGGATAGTAGTTGATTGTAGATCTCCTGTCTGTGTGGCACTGAAGGTTACAGTAGAGATGAGCACCTATATATGATATAGCACGGATGTCCATCAGGTTTCCATTTTCTGTTCTTCTCACAGGCTCTAGCTTTGCGTCAGGTAGCAGCTTAAAACCTGCTTATTAACATTGATGAAGCCACATGTAGGTGTCAAGGTGAAAGGTGTTTCACCGAAAGATTCATTTCATGAAGCTTCATCTAAGAGATGAATATACTGACATCTAGTGGGCAAATTCTGTGCAGATAGCAAACAGATCCTAACATCACAAGCATCACAATTACTGTAATATGGACATGTACTGTAGCTGCAAGTAATATTTCACCTACCATTGACGATATACAACCAGTTGTCAGTTCCACACCGAACTCATCAAACCATGCCTTTGTAGTCTTTGCTCTGCACAGTTATGATGGAATAGAAAACTTTTGCCACAATATTAGAAACATAACATTGCCCAAGATGTCTTGAAGCATTAAGATTGCCCTTAACTGGCAATATTCCTTATCAGTCTGTGGCGATGAAGGGCCTGACTGAAACATATGAATTCAATAATAAGTTTGGCCAAATACTTTTGTCCATATAGTACTTATATGCATATTTATACGAGACCTTGGGCAGAGCCCTGACCCTGTGCTCTGACCCCAACTTCCTAATAGGGATATATGTGCTGTAATGTGGATATATGTGCATGTGACAAATAATTAAATCTTAATGTTTAAAAATCCATGGTGCAAAGAAAACTACTTTGAGAACATCTCTGAATCTGAAGAGGTCTTTAACTCCATTCCAGTATTTTATTACACTATTTGCTTTATTGGGAGAAGTTCCTGAATATTCCTTATCAGTCTGTGACTCCATTCAACAGTAATAGCATAAACAATTAACTTCAACATTAAAGTATGATATGATGATCACAGAAATGATCTCGAAGAAATAAAAATGAATAGATTAATAATGAGTAAGACAAATAATAATAATAATAAAAAAAACTACAACATTCCCAAAATTACATAATGTTCTTTGTGATTTTAACCTATAGGGCCTCACTGCTAATTAGTCGCGTCTTGGTGACGTCCCTGGTTACGTCACACTAAGGGAAGTGACGCAGGCCTCGAGACTTTCCTCGACCCATAGCTTCGGCGTTTTGGAGTCAAACCTCACAGTAGTATTTATTAATATCTATCTTAAACATGCCCAAACTCAGCAAAGAGACGAAGCAGCGGCTGCAGCAGGTCTTTCAGTGCGGACAATTCGTTATTCGGTGGGGTTTTATCCCCACTGTTCTGTACCTAGGTCAGTAACCTTGCTCCACGCTATGCTAGTTAATGCTAATAGCCAGCTAGCTAACATCCTCCTCTCTAAGCACGTTCTTGTTACCATGGTGACATTTAGTGCAGCAGTGATCTAACATTACCCTGGGCTTGGTGTTTATGTATGTTTTTATAAGATAAAAGTTAACTCGACATCAGGACTATTAACATTAAGATTTTTTCCCCCAGCAAAGTTTGAGTGTTAAGTAAGGAATGAAACACTTGGGGGCGTGCTGTTCTAGTAAAACAATCAACAGCAAAGGTTGTGTAATACAGCCTTGAACAAAAATAATTATTTATCTTCTTTGTACACTGAAGACTTGCTTTAATTTCTCTTATACTTCAACAATTTTTTACAACAATTAACAAACTTTTTTTTTTAATTTCATTTATTAAGTTAAATATATAATTATTGATTAAATAATACTTGCTATATTAAGGTATTTGTTTATAAACAGCACAGTATTAGTGCAAGTGTAATTATATACTTAAATAAATGAGGAAATTAACAGTGCTGTGATGTAAAACAGAAAGGATAATATTTCATATTAAAATCTTGCAATGACGGTTCAGTGTCAAATATGAAAATTCTCTAATCGACACCAGACAAAAGTAAATGACTATCATAGGGTTTAAATCCTATGGCTTTGTTTTATTAGTTCTAGTTGCTTTTTAAACGTAAATACTTTATCAGAAATATTATTTGGGGGGGGGGGGGGGTTAAACCTAACAAAATATTTCTCTTTAAGCATTTAAATTTAAAAAAAGTGCAAAAAGTGTCTAGGAGGCTTAGCTTAGATTTTCCACTTCATGCAACTAGGGATATTGGGTAACACAGGAAGAATCTGTCACTTTGACCGCCTGTTCCCAGCATGTCGTTATGTCACTCTCTGGTAATTTTGTTTCTTACACTTTTAACAATGTGCAATACCGGCTGTCCTAATTTTTTCCTGAAGTGAAAGGATTTATTTATATTTAGACTTCCTGTTAAAAAAGAAGCTGTTTCTACATCGAGTACACAACACCAATACTCTCGTTTTCATAACCATTGATTTTGTTCCCTGTTTCGGTTACGTGAGAAGTGACGAGCGATACAGTAGGATGCGGGTGACTTCGCGATAAAGCATAACCTCATTCTTCTGACAGCGTTCATGTCTATAATAAAACTGATAAGAAGAGCATGCTGACATTAGTCTTTGAGTAATACTTTTTATGTTTCCTCTAGGGATTTGTATAAAAAAAATTACGATAATTAAATGTTTCAACAATACATGATATTTATGACAGTATATACACTCACTGGACACTTTATTAGGAATGCCTGTTGTAGGTGAGATTCCAGCTGTTCTTAAATTGAACACATCTGTTACCAACATCCATGCGAGGGGTTGCAGTCATTGAGACAACAGGGATTTGTTTTTCTCTAGTATATTCGAAATAAACACTCACTGAAGCTCTTGATCTGTATCTGTTTGATGTTAAGCATTGTGCTGCTGCCACATGATTGGCTGATTACATGAACAGAAGTTTCATGATAAACATGAAGGAAACCCAGGTGATGCTTCAAATCCTGTCTCCTGTTGTGCCACAGACGGCTTGATGTCTTAATGCTTTTTGCTAGGTGGTTCAATTAGTTTGTATAACAAATGGATGGTTTTCTTATAGTCAGGAATGGCTGCAAGTGTTTGTGGAGAAACTGATAGGCATATTGTATCGAGTTCGCTGTTTAATATATTGAAGGAAGCCAAATGAGTACGAGAAAAATATAGTTACTATTTACAGAAACGTCATTCTGACTTTTTGGTTAACAGTGCCAACAGGATGCTAGTAAAGCTGCATGATTGTGTTAAGAATCATAATCACAATTATTTTGGTCCAAATTGAGGCCATTATTTCTGAACACAATTATTAGTTAATTATTGAATTTTAATAAAAAATTTTAACAGATTGTTTGAACCTTAAATGCAATCCAGCAGTGGAAAAAAAAACAAACCTTTTCATCTACTCATGTCAAAGAGGGAGAAAAAACTGTTAATGTATAGTAATTGTTCAATCTCAATTACCTTATAATGATTGCTATACATCAAATTGTCATTAAAATTGGATTAATTGCAAAGCCATTGCTTGCTCCATCAGAATCCTCTAGACCAGTCTAATAGCTGTGTATTCAAACTCCTCATTCTCTCCTCATTCATTGACGACCAAAAGCATCGAGTGAAATTCAAAAAACAAAAGTTAAATTCAGAGTTTTAATAATGTTCTCAAATAATCAGGATAAGAAGAATAATTTATTTTATACAGTTGAGTAACTTTATTCTTTACAACACTAAATATTTAGTAGGAAGTGCTTTATTCTTCCAGAGCAGCTGGATCCAGCTGTGCATAGAGGCAAAAAGCCATGTCAATCCATGCCTGCTTGATGCTACCTGAAGATCATGTACAGAAATTTACCACAGAAGTTCACAATTCACTTGTAAAATTTTTATGCAGAGGTGGACACCCCGGATTCAGAAACTCTTCTGGCAGATAGAATTAGTGTACAGGAAGAATAGTATATTGTTTTATTACTTTTGGCCACCATTGCTTTTTATCAGTTTAGTTTTTACTTATTAACGTACCTATCTTACTGGATATGATTAAGTTTTTAGTTGTTGTTTTTTGTTCCCACATTTAGCCTGATGATTCAGGGTTCTAAGTAAATCAGTTTAAATCAGCTTTAAATACAAAAAACATTACCAGATTTTTTATAGTTCATTTATAAAACAGCGGGAGAGATGTCATTCTGGAGTTAAGTCTAAATCCAGGATGTTATTTCCTGTGTGGTTTTCTTTGCGATATAGCAGCATGCCTGTTCCAGACACGTATAAACAAAATAACCTAATCACTGCAGGTTCCCATGGAAATTGTATTTCCTTTTAACTAGTATTTAGCCTGATATATTTCTCCTCTTAACCTTTTGTTTAATGACTGTTCAGATCTAGATCCAAGCGCAGTTTTTGGTTACTCTGCACTTTTTCTGGGGCGTGCCGAAGCAGGATTTATCTTCAGCTCTCCGCTTTTCTGTGAATCTGCACTTCCTGATTAGATTCTATTGCACATGTATAAAAAATATTGCAACAACATTCTATGAATATCTGAGTCATTTCTTGGCGAGCCGTTTGTATACCGGATGCACTTTCTTAAAACAAAAAGAAGAATAACGTTCATATATCAGAGGCGTAGTTTACGTCAGAGCTGTCAGTGTTCCGTGTAAAATTTTTTCGAGATGACTGTTGAGTTGAGCAAAAGTATAAATTTCACTTTTTCAGCTTTTTGCTACTTCCGTTCTTTTCACTTTCATATGAATGAATGATGCAGCATGAGGTGAGACAGACTAAGGTGAACTGAATCACTGAGGTCTACATACTCCTTATTATAACTGCAAGTTTTTGTGATGTATATAAAAAATGGAAACCGTGATCGACTATGTCAGATTTTTTTTTTTTTGACTTTTTTTTTATTGAAAGTAGGTTTTGGCAATCAGTTTCTCTCCTCTCAGTACTGCAGACGGTACAGAATTTCTTTCACCTGTGCTGCGACCGACAGTTATGTATCGTCCAATCAGATCGTCCAATCGGTCAGAACTATCTGTTGTATAATGCTCTGCTAATAACTTATCTGGAGAGTCGAGTCTCTGCGATTCCTTATGTGAACACTGGATTAAGCTGTCTGCTTGCATTCCACTTTCCCTTCTGTCATATTTATTTATTATATTTAAATGAGAGTCTTATTTCAAAATTGATCTCTGTTGTTCTAAAACACTTTTGGTTAACTGACCATCCAAAACCAGGAGCGAGTGTTTTTCTAACGCTTCATGTGCACAGCCGATGTTTGGCCGGGGCTACTCGCAGACAGGGCTATGTGTTTGTGTGAGAGAGACAGGGGCGGAGTGAATCAGTAAACTGCACAAAAAGCATCTTAAATAAGATTTACCTATTTAAAAAAAGATAATTTAGGCTAGAACTGTTTAAAGTATACTTCAACTGAGGAGGAAATTTGTGTCTGGTTGTCATTAATTATTAATGATTCATCAATTATTGATGAAGATGTTTGTCATTTAGGAAAAAAAATTGTGAAATTTGCAACCCAAATGCACAAGATTAACTAATCTTTTTTGCAGTTTGGTCCACTTTTCATTCAAATTGCAGGTGTTTCCTCTTGAACACAGCTTACTATGAGTCATTCCACAGATTTTTGATAGGATTTAGCTCTGGACACTGAGCCTTTCCCATCTTTTCTGAATCTGTTTCGTTGCCCTGGGTTTGCGTTCTCAGTCATTGTTGTGCTGCGAGGTGAACACGTGAAGGTTTTGTGCTAAAATACACTGGTGCTAGTGGTGTTGGTGAGTGAATGTGTGTATAGTTCCCACGGACAGATCCATCTCGTCATCTATCAAGTAGGTGACAAGTTATCTGTCGAGTTTCAAGTATCAGGCATTCCCCTCATCAATTGTTCACAGGAACATTAGGAATATTGGGCTCAGAGCCACCTCAGCCAGGATCATCTTTCACAGACGTATGGTCTTCTTTAACACAGTGTTTTATGAGGATATTTTCAGTGATGCACAAACTTCAACAAACACTGCTTTGCTTTTTGGATTGTTGAATTATGTGCAGGTGAAACCAAAAAAAAAAAAACAGTGTTGACTGAGGTTTGTGTATCACTAAACATATTCTTATAAAACTCTTTCCTTCATTGGTCAGACATATACAGCAAGATGCATCAATGTTTAAGTTATTTTCACTTAAGCAATTAACCCTATTCTGGTCCAGTTTCAGTAAGAGCATGAGCGTTTCGCCATAGCACTTATCCGTTGCACAGACTTTCCTAGAAATTCACTCCCGGAAAAAGTGTTGCGATCAAACTGCTGTGCAGTGTTTACAGTGACAGCAAGTTTTACTTCTGCAAGAGTCTGAATGTGACCTACAACACCCTTCCATTCACATGTTCTTCTTTTGCAGGATTCAAGCGCGGAGCAGATCCTGGAATGCCAGAACCAAACATACTCAGGTACTACAACTTGTGCACCCAAGCAGACCTGTTGCTTCACCTGACATCAATTCCCCATTAGACGTGAACAAGTTTTAATAGAGTCTGCACCGAAATTAGTTCAAACAGAATGAACCACAGACCATAACAAACGCATGTAAACGTACATTGATTAATCTAAAACTAATATAAACTAAGTTCCAAAATTTTTTAGACGGTATGGAAAACATTAATACTCCAAATTAAAAAGGAGTCATCTGTAAAGTCTATGCACCTTGTACTATATTGAAAACTCTTCAGTACCACGTTATTTGATGATGGGATTTTAATGTTATTGAAGAAAATATGCACAGTTTTTAAATCTGGTGGCTGCAACTTGTTTGAAAAAAAAAAAAACATTGGAACAGGGCTGATTTAAGACTAATAATGTGACAAGTAGGACTTACAATGTGATGAGAAACAAGTGAACCAATTATGTTATAGTATACAAGGAGTTTCAAAGATCAAGAACAAGGCCGAAAACCCCCTTCTGAATATGTATAGTCTCTGATTCTTCAGACATCGATGTCTTAAAAACTGTAATGCTTTTGTAGTAGATGGCATGATGTGGACTCGGGAACACTTTGGAATATCTTTGTCCATTAACACCATTTGCCGCTGCATTTCCAAATGCAACTTAACGCTTAAGGAAGCCATACATCAATAATGTTTACATTGATGAGGTGACAAAGATGTTTCTGGGCTCGGTCTCATCTGAGATAGACAGTGGCACACTGAAAAAGTGTTTTGTGTCAACATTTCAAGTAGTTATTTGGAAACAACAGCCATCATGTTCTCTTGGTTAAAGAGGTAAAGAACATTCTAAGCTGTTAGAATCATGGCCACAGGCCAGCATCAGACATGGTATGGGTGCGTGTCCGTGGTGTCGGTAAACTGCGTATCTGTTATGGCACCATTAATGCAGAAGAATTTTCTTTTTGGAGCAGCATATTCTGCCATAAAACACAATATTTTACAGAGACGTCCCTGTAATTTCCAGCAGGTCAACATCAAACACATTCTGCTTTTATTACTCACGCATGGTTGCTAGGCACAAAGTGTGGGTGCTAGACTGGCCTGCCCCAACTGAGAATGTGTGGTGCATAATGTAGTGCAAAATATGGAAAAGACATTGCACTGCTGAAGACCTGCATAATGGAAGAATGGGGAAACTCCCGATAGCTAAACTTGACTGTCTTCAGTTCCCAAATGTTTTAAAGTGTTTACTGGTGATGTTATACACTGTAAACAGTCAACTGTCACAACTTTTTCTTTTGTAATATGGGTTATGCTTAAAATGAAGCATAACTAATTTAAAGGTAGGAACTTTATTTCTGATGCTCTGTGAAACCATGCTGATTGAATGAATTTCTGGAAATAAAGAAGAAATGAGAAGAGTAGACAATAAGGCCAAGTTCTCTGTTTCGGTAAAAAGAGACTTGTTCTTCATTTACTTTTTCATCACAGAAGAGTTTTTTTTTTATCCGTAAAATTTCCCTTATTGAAAGATAGAACCATTATTTCCTCTGTTTTTGTACATGCCCTTAGACAGCTAGTAGGTATGATGATTTAAAAATAAAAGAAAGAATGGAATGTACTGTATATAAATAATGAATCATGTTTATGTGGATTATGTGGAAATGGTGGTTAGATTCTTAATACTAAGCTGTATTCAAGTCAAACTGGGACTTTTGATTGTACAAAACACAGTTATGAGAGTAAAAACTCCCTTTATTTTTTTATATAATCCCCTGCTACTTATCCCAACATTTTACTTAGTGCTTGGATACTATCAAGGTAAAAAGGTTTCCCAGTCTGCCAGAGCCATGATCTCACTGCCTGCTTCATGTCTGGAACACTGGCATCCCAACTCCTTTATTGGTCCAAACATGTGGAAATGCCTTGGAGCGAGGTCAGGATTGTACGGGGGATGTGGCAATAACTACCAGCCCAGTTCCTGTAATGTGTTGGTGAATGATCGTGTAAGGTTCCCATAGACAGATAAGTATCTTCCGCGAGTTGAATTTCAAGTCAGTTTTCAGGATCACGCGGTCCACCTTCTTGGTGTTCATGGGAACGACTGCAGAGGGCTCTGAACCACCTCTGCTGGGATCAAGTCTTCTTTTTCTATTCATTGTATTGAAAATGTACCCAACCATGAGTTTTTTGTACCATTACGCCCCTAGTATTCAACATTTGCTTCAATTCAATTAAAATATTTTTTGACATAATTTTCTGACATTGACTCGATAACAGACTTGTACTGAAGTTTTTTTTTTTTTTTCAGGGGTTAAATCTCACATTCGGAGACCCACTATATGCAGTGAGCATACGGTTGCTTCACTGTGTAACAGTTTAATGAAATATCTAGGTAAATTAAGATAAGGCATATATCAACAGTGTAAAAACATTTCTGTGGCTTAATCAAATGACTAGCATTCCAGACTTGATTATGATGTTGGCCCAGGTTTTTTCTTCAAACGAAACTTAAAAACCTCCTTATGTTACATGTTAAGATGTAAATGCATGCTATGGAGCTGTAGCTACTGTTCAATCAGTTTTTTCATTAATATAAGTTCTTTTTCTTATTATTGTTCTGTTATTGAAATTTAAAGTAATTTTAATAAGCAGAATTCCATCCAGATCCCACATACAGTAGGTTTCATTTTCTTTGTTTTTGATAAACTCATCCCCTAATAAATAGATTAACATTCAAAAAAATATTAAAGAAGTATTGTGATTTTATAAACATACAAATGAGATGACACCTAGAGCAAACCTTTAAACACAAACAATATTCTGTTAATTTAAAAGAGTGATCATGGAAAAGCCAAAGGGCAAAACAGTCTAGTAAAAAAAAAAAAAAAAAAAAAACCATAAAAGAAAGCGGAAAAAAAAAGAAAAGTTTTTTCCAAGGAAGAACTTGTGCCAAACACACTTTTAGAGTTGGCACATGAGATGACTAACACACATGATTTATCAACAAATTTTCCAACTAATTGGGGAAATTTATTAGGCACAATCTTTTCTGTACATTGGCTATTAATAAGATAAAACCACTACAATCTCAAAATCTTAAGATATTGTGCAGGAAAAGCCAGAATCATGGGTTTTACTACTTTCACACACAATGAGAACTCTCAGGATTATGACGGTGACCATTAGAAAACCACTTGTTAATGAGATTAATCGCTAGGGAACCGCTATGTCCGAGTCCAGATTGAGCCCATTTCTGTCAGAGTAAAAAGGGAAGCACATGAAGCGATGCACACATCACGCATAGTGTCCACTGTACAAGCCTCAGGAGTCAGTGTATTGATTTGGGTTTATTCCATTGGTCAGGCCTAGGCTAAGTAATTTTATGTGCCAATAAAATGAAGTCAGACCTGAATGTATTGAATGTCCAGGGTATCACATCTATGGAGGTTTTTTATTCCTGATGGCACTGGGATATTTCAGGACTGAAAGAGTGGTTTTGGGAGAATGTGATCAAGGCTAAAGGCAGTTGAAGGAAATAGTAGTGTGAGCATTTATTTTTTTGGCCGAGGTCTGTGGGTAACCCTTGAGGTCGATTGCGGTACAGGAAACTAATCAATGACCAGGTGATGAGATGTAGAGGACTTAATTGTTTTGCTGGAACAGTGCATCCTGAAGAGTTTTATTTTACAGCATTTTGCCAGTAGGAATGATGGATATATTTGTTAGATCAGTGATTAAAATGACATTTTTGCAGAGATGAATACATTTTATTTGCTCTGAATGCGCTGTCCAATTAACCTGACTTAGACATGTTTATTATATTATGTTTACCTTATTAACATAGCAGTGTAGCAGATAACCGTACAATTTCAAGAACAGTTAGATTTTACACACTGGAACTTTATTATTGTTATTATTATTATTATTATTATTATTATTATTATTATTATTATTATTATTATTATTTAATAGCTAAACAGGGACCAAAGTTAAAGTTTTCCTAATTTTTTTGTTAGGTTCTTGTTGAGCTATTGTATATTTATCAGTAGGGGATTTAGTTTTCCTGCTTGTTTCAGTGATTTAAATTTTAAGAAATCTAGATGAACAATAGTAAAAGCTGTGTATCTTCCTTTGCACTGTCTTGCTTGTAACTAACATTTTAGTTTTTTGTATGTTTCACCAGTTTGCTTTGGGGTTGAAGGAGTGAAGATGAAGGCTTCTGCAGAGCACCACATCTCTATATCCTGTAATACACAGCTAAGGGGTTTTGTCATCTCGAGAATGGACATTAACGTTATTGATATGTTCTCAGCACTGTTTTGTTTTCCATCTTCTCCATCTCCTTGTTTGGGAACCTTGTTTATCATGTCGTCTGGACCATGTGACCGGAGTATTTTTTGTATTCTATAGTTTATAAATTGTTCCCTACATTTAAGTTATCTCAAACTTTGATTGTTTCAGTGTTTCCCCCAGTATGAATAAATGATGAAACTACAGATGTTTATTTTGCAGCTTTATTGATTTCATCACAACAGTCATGTGTTAATATAACACATAGGAACACTCCAACCACAATCTTGTATTCCACTGAGTATTAATTCCCTTCACTTTTAGACATTCTAAGTTTAAATATTAAAACTTTTTGTTAAATTACTGCAATAAATAGATAAATAATAAATATGTGACCATATAAATAAAATAAACGGTACATCAGACACTTCATTGCTTGTGTTTTAAGAGCCACCCTTCTTCCCTTGCAATGTGTTTCGTTTTTATGCGAGTCTTCATGTGGTTAGATAAGTAGGTAATCGCTCTACTTGTATCAGCCATGAAGTCTTTGAAGTTGTACAGAATGGAGTGTGTGGTTATCTTTCGGTTCCACGCTGAATCCTCGGGTAACTCTGTCAAGAAGGGTAGATGGGCTCTGTCATCATTTACCTGCAGGTGCAAAGGCAGAGAATGTTACAAAGTTAGCATGAGTCCGTGTTCTCATCCCACTGTGAAATGAGAGTTGTGTAATACTATGATAGGTGTTCAAGTCAAATTGGGACTTTTGATTATGTAGAATAACACATTTACACAGAGTAAAAGCTACCTTTCTTCCTTTATATAATTCCCTGCTATACTAAAGCATTCACAGCATTTACAAGTGCTTAGATACCACCAACGTAGAAAGTTTTCAGTACGCTGAGAGAACTTTCTACACAGGTGGTGTCCAAGCTGGAGCCATGATCAGACTGCCTGCTGCACATCTGGAATTTGGCCTCCTACAAACTCCTTTAATATCCAAAAATGTGGAATTCTTGGAGCCAGGTCAGGACTTTATGGGGATGTGGCAATAAATTCCAGCTGAGTTCCTGCAATGTGCACAAGGTGCAGTAAGAGGTTGTGCATTGTCCTGCACAAACAAAATGCCTTGTGATCAAACCAATTACTGAGAGGCCAGGGTTTCATCAGTGATAATGAAGTGAAGCAGGCAGTCCTCTCAGGGCTCAGGCATACCTTTCAAACCTTTCTACTTTTTCCCCTAGCCTTTCTATTTGTTCTGGTAGTGAATACCAAGTTACTTATTTTTCTGTGCTTTCATACTTGGCTTTTGATCTACGCAAACTAAAGAGACTTGGAGCACAGCTTTGATCATGTAATATGAGAAACTAGAAGTGAACAGAGATAACCGAATACAGAAAAAAATTGCACTGCTTAGTGATGCAATTTTAACATGCTAAATATCTTTAATCAAAGCTATCTTCAGTATTAAAAAAATATTTTTGCTGATAGTTTTGTTTTTTGTTTAGACTTTTTAAAAGACTTTCTAAAATGAATACATTATTAAATGTAATACCTCTGAGACACCAAATGCCACCTCTTATTACATAAAGAGAGATTTTTAGAACTTGGCAACTAAGTACTAACTAATATGTAAAGACAAGAAGATTAAGATGCTTTAGTATGTATCTTTAATTAGAAAACATTAATATAGTAAACCTTGAAAAATCATTTAAGTTACATAACTTGTGGGGAAACAAAATCTGTCTTTCATCTCTCTTAGTTTAAATGCTAATAGAAATGTTTTTACTATACATGCAGTACTGCAGCAAAAGTCTTGACCCCCTCATTTCTTCATATTTTGCTTCCAAAGAGCGAAACTTTCTTATATATATATTTTTAATGAAGTCTTGAGGTATAGTTTTTCCTGTAGGACCTTTTATCTCTCATTTTCAGTCCAGTCCCTGTACCTGAGCAGTTTCGAAGGAATATATTTTGGTTGTTAAGCCACACAGTGACCCATGAGTCACTCAAGCATAAAAAAAGCATCTAACTCGAGACATGAAACAGTGAGAAACAGGTGCAGATGATGACAGATAGTCAGGTCAGTAATTAGTATGCTGGTGATGCTGAATGCTGAGTGGTTGGAACAGACGAGAGGGGAAATGAGCTTGCTGCTGAGGTTTTTGCATAACATTGTTGCATTTTTCAGGCTGCTAAAGACATTTTTTTATCTTTAGCAGCCTGTCACAGTTAACCATTTGTTCCCATTTCTTTTATTTCAATCTATTGAATTGAATATGAAGAAGTGAGGTATGGCTTAAGACTTTTGCACAGTACTGTCGGTCTGTACATAAGAATATAGTGTTTCTTTTCACTGAATAAACTTGTGCAAAACAAGATTTTATGTTAATGTACACAATCTCATAATACCTGGTATATTTTTGTACCTTATACCACATTCTCATTCATAGTTGTTGATTAGAATAAAAACCAGGCACTGATATACTGTAGTAGACGCTCAGAAACCAAAATCTTATCTTGGTGGTCCATATCTACATAACATATGCCAAGAATCAAGGAAACATAGTTGTTTTTTTACTTTCTGTTTTTTAGAATGTAGGTGTGTTTTAGAATCACTTACTTTTGCTACATCTTTGATAAAATGTAACAGTCCTGCTGTTTCCTCTTTAATAGCCACCATGTCATCTGCAGACAGGTTTTGTCTCTCTACATAGGGCAGGTAAAGTTGGTATTCCCTCAAACCAGCGTAGATATGCCGAAGACATTTATGCTGTGAACACACAACACAGATTGAGAACATAGTCTTTATGAACCTCTGACCGTCCCCATCCAAATAAACAAATCTTGTTACTGTTATAAAAGCATCAACTTAATACAAGACTTTGAGTAGAAAAAGCACAAAGTTGAATTTTTGGAATCTGTGTAGTGTCCAGACTTTGTTCAGTTTTATTTTAAGCCTGGCCTAAACCTGAGAGTTTCAATATTTCAAATTGTACTAACTCCCTGACAGCATTCTACATAACATACTGTACCATATGCTTTTATCTTGTAACCAGGAACTTTTCCATGTCATAAAGTGTGTCAGGTTAGAAAGAACATACGGAATAATCAAAATCATTCCATTTAATTATTGAAGATCGAATACTATCGCTTTAATATCTTTAATATGCAACACACGTTTTTAACAACATTTAACATATTTTAACATTTTATGAGACCAATAAAACAATTAGCATCATCAAACCTGATCAATAAAACTAGACATTATCAGGTTTACAACTTGCTGAAATAACTTCCACATCATCTAAGCCTAATAACACATAATATCGACGAAGTGTAAAGACGCCTTATGTAATTAGGCCATGATAATGTATCTAAAAATCTTGGCATATGTGCAGATGTATTCATTGGTAAAGGGTTAAAAACACGATTTGTCCTCACAGTAATTAACCAGTAGGGAGGTTTTAGGTTTGATAGTAATTACACTTTAAATGAATAGAATTTCATTATTATTACTGCACTTTTCTAACACTGTAAGTCTTCTATTAAAGCAACGCTTTTTAAAAGAAGTTGTACTTACCGGGTTTACCGGGCTGAAGTTCTGGGGCACGCACCCGTCCTCGGAGGTGAGCAGCGGCATCTCGATCCTCAAACCGGCGAATTCGGTCATGTTCAAGGTTCCGAAGTCTCTTACAAACTGGGGTTCAAATATTCCGAGTCATTTGACGAATTCACAGCGATCAAAAAGAAAGAAAGAAAACCAAAGGCTCTTTGATCCTTACTGCACGTGCGCTTTACCTGCTCATCGCGGACGCGCCAGATGTCGTTGTGCAGCTTTCTGGCGATCTTGTGGCCCTTGAATTCCCCCGCGTGCGCCTCGTTCTGCGCCTCGCCTCCAGGTGCTTCGTAAAGACCCGCGTCTCCGCTGTACGGCGCGAGCGAAGCCACGGGGAGCAGTGCAAGCAGAAATAAGCCAAGATCTACACAGAGAGAGAGAGAGAGAGAGAGAAGTGTGTGAGAGATGCGGAAGAGCAGGAGGAGGGAGGACGAAAGGGGAGGCACTCAGGAGCCGGTACTCACAGTGCAGACAGGGCATGTTCGGCTCGGGGCGGCTCGGGGCGCTCACGTCAGGATGGCTCGACTTGTTGACTGCGTTGAGCTCTTGAGTATTTGGTCTTTCAGTAACTTCCGAGTAATTTATATAGGCTACCACCTCAAAAGAAAATTCCACAACCCACTTGTTTTGATTAGTAATCACTATGATTTACAAAGAAAAAAAACCACCCATTTTTATTATATATAGGCGGTCTTGCGAAGTAATTACTTGTGTTTTTACAGAATTTAGACCTGATTTTGCAGGAAAAAAAAATTGTCCCCTTTTCCCTTTTTAGAAATGACATTATTCCCCCCAATCCCTCCTACATGAACATATACAGCAGTGATACTTACTAACAGTGGCACCCAACTTAAATGTGAACTTTTTTGGAATAACCCATCTATAACATCTGATTGTCAGTTATATACCTGTACAGGATCATGTGACAGGATTACAGGCACCCTACACACCCCACAGCACCCGAAGGGTCTGCTGCCAGCGTCCTGTAATTTCCAGAATTATGTACTGTAGTGCAGCTATTTAATTAGTTGAATGCATACCTGATCCTGGAAAGCTCCAGAGTTTATTAGAGAGATTATGAAAAAATCAGTCAGTAGAGGAGTTGGGCTCATGAGTTCAGATCCCAGCACCACTAAAGTGCCACTGTTGTGTCCATTGGGTTAAAATAGAAAGCCCTACCTCACCTACACTCCCTGCTCCACCTCCCAACAACTAAAACCTACTCACCCATCTAGGTTCTTATTCAGTCATGGTCTCTATTGATAAAGTTCTTGTTCTTAAGACATCACTAGGCCTCTGATTCAGTGACAGTCTGTTACTCATTCTGCCATCATTTACATGACTGGTGAGTGGTATCCCAGTGCCATAGCACAATATCATCCCTATATCTGATCCTTATCCAGTTCCTGTCTCTTTCAAATTCTTCCTCTCCTTCTTTGTCATGCAGTATATGTCCCCCTCTCCGTCTCTTTCTGTCTTTTCAGTACCTGTCCATTTCGACTTCTCCTTTTCATCCTCTGTTTATCCAGTAGTGTCGGAATATCTACAGTGTGATTGGCCAGGTGTCCGTATAGTGCATCTCAGAATCAGGGTCACATAATTATTTCATGCAATGTGGAGAGACTAAATATTTAAACTGCAGAATTGATGGGCGCTAACAAAAGCTAACACTAACAGAACCTTATCCACAACAGATTATGGAGATTTTAGGAGGAGGTAGACCTGTACTATACTAGAAGTGAAAAACCATGCTCACCACAAGTTATGAGAATCAATAATTGTACACAAATCTGCATCATTAAGTTTATTTTCAAATGGTACCCTGACTTCTTATATGATTGATGATCATAATTCTTGTAAAAGGTCAGCGATTAAGTAATTTGCATCTTCGCACCATCTCCCTTACATTTTGTAAAGCCGATAGCTCTAATTTCCTGTGAAACCACACATTTTCTGATTGCATCATCTTAAAATTGACTTTCTAAAATGATATAAGATAATCTGTGACTCTGGAGGGAATGCGAACGTTAATGATTTTTAAACCATTTTGGAACATTGAAAATCACTTGATAGACCTTAAGGCAGCCCAACTTCTCATGTTTTTAGCTTTGAGGAAGCTAAAAGAAAAAGATCATTCTGCTGTATCATTTAATAAAGCACTCAATAGAGAATTGGCCATTTTTTACAGTCCATTTGAAAAGTTACAGGTGCTGCATCATTGGAATCGAAGGAAAGAATATAATGTCAATTGATTTTATTCATAATTATTTAAAACCTTTTTTTTTTGTCATTTCCCGCTTATGTTAAAAAAAGAAAACACACAACTTCTCGTGTTGCTGACAAGCCACAAAGAGTAAACTTTCAAAATGTAATGTTTCCTAAAGACTTAGAGTTACTGCTTATGGAAACTGTTGCCAAACAATGATACTGGACACTCCTTACATAAATGATCATTCAAATCTTCAACCAATAAACTATTCACTATTAATTTGCTAAATAACTTGCTTTTGTTGTTTGTTTTTTTTGTTTATCTGTTTATTACTAGATTTTTATTACATTGGGTATCTGAATACCCAATGTAATAAAAAGAATATGTATTTCTTATTGATTGTGAAACATAAGATTTTCCCTGCAGTGATGGAAAAATACAGTAATGAGGCAGGGATGAGTCCAAAGATAGAGTAATGGTATATATTGGTCACCCTATACCAGTATAGGTGGATTCCCCGGATACTCATTAGTCTGGATACCCATGTAAAATGGATATTTCCGTCTTTTTATGAATATATTATTATATTTTATAATATTTTATTTTATTTAAATGTGGAAAACATTTCAGAAAAAGATATATAGTTTATCTGATTTGGCCAGCAATAGAAATTTCTTCGCGATTTTAAGTACCACCAAAATGTATTAGGACTATACATGCACAATATATGTACAAATACTTAGGGCTGTTTCTGTGGCTACTGTTTTTGTGTCACCTGTTTTGGGAAGGTTTCAGCACTTTTGATTTGCACCAAGGACGGCACTCAATTTTGTTGCACTTGTGTAATGACAATGAACATTCTATGCTATTCTATTCTATCATAAAAAGCGGTAAGGTGGTGGAGTGGTTAGCACAGCAGCCTTACACCTCCAGGGTTGAGGGCACGATTGCTACCTCTGGTCTGTGTGTGTGGAGTTTGCTTGTTCTCCCTGTGCTTGGTGGAGGTTCTCTGAATACTCCGGTTTCCTCACACAGTCCATAAACATACGGAGTAACCTATTTGGCATTTCCAAATTACCCGTGTGTGTGCCCTGTGATTGACTGGTACCCCCTCCAGGGTGTACCCCTCATGCGCCAAGTCCCCTTTCATAGGCATACCAGGCTTCCAGTGACTCTATACAGGATAAGTAATATAGAGAATAATTGCATAAATAAACATAAACATTACGATATGTGCAACAGGAAATACAATTGTAATTTCCACACTGAAAACACTAAAGGCTTTGGGAACCACTATTGGGAAACATTACACTTCACCATTACGCCTCCTTACGTTGCATCGCTGTCTTTCGTCATCATTTAAAATAACTCTTTTTTTATAAAAAGGAACCCCACAAGAGAAATTCCATTCATGCTGAAGAAGATAAACCACAATTACAGAGCAGCTATATAGAGTAACGTTCATTTGCATACAAACTGGATGAAAAATAACAGCAGAATTTTTAAACCAAGGCTAAAATAACAAAAATAATGAGACAGTTGGAAGGTCCATTCGCCAGAGAAATTATGTATCAATAATTATTGATGTCTGAGATTAAAAGTCATTATAGATGGTAACATGAGCAACACAGTAAATATTTTCTTTACACTTTTAGAAAGAAAAAAAAAACATATTTGAAAATGTAGGATTTGTAACATACAGTTCCGGCTAGTGGTTATTAACCCTGGTCCTGGAGGACCACCTGTCCTGCACATTCTGCTTTTCTGTGTATACCACATTTTATTTCCCTTTTATTTTTTCCTGCACTATTATACCCACTTCAATTAAGGAAAGGCTCTTAATTAGCTGATTGTTTAAATGAGCTGTGCTGAGAGCTGACAACACTAAAACGTGCTAAAACGGTATATAGACTGGAGTGGCTTAGGCATTTTCTTAGGCTTTTTTTTTATTTTCTTTTTTTAGAACCTCAGGCATTTCCTTTGCTGTTATAATAAGCCACAAGAGCAGTAGTGGGATCAGGCACTCATTAGTGAGTCAGTGTTCAAGTTAATCTCATGTACATACTCCAATATAATATACTATTCTTCTAATATCCCAGCTTTTGGTTAGGAGGCTGGGGTCAGAAGTCAGGACCAGCAATTATACAGTGCCGCTGGAGCAGGCAGGGTTAAGGGCCTTGCTCAAGGGCCCAACAGGAGCAGCTTGGTGGAGCTGGGGTTTGAAATGACGTTCTGACCTTCTGACGAGTAGCCCAGAGAATGAACATACTAAGTGACCAACTGTTACTTAAAATTTGAAAGTTCCTCCAATTCAACCTTGACAAACCATGTTTGTCAACAGGTTTGGCTCCTGTAGTTCCAGTGAATTTGTAAGGCTACAGTCTTACTTTTGGCCTCTGCTGTACCAACAAAAGTTAATAATGGCTGAGATCCTAACTTGAACATATTAAACGGCAGAACAGGGGTTCTTCATAAGCTTTTCGTCAGGTTAGATAATTACGTAAAAATTCCACTTGGTAACATTTTGTTATAGGATTTAACAAAAAAAACGAAGGGTTTTTTCAGAAAGATGGCTGATGGCTAAAGCCCTTTACAGCATACTGGTTAAGGTGGTATTAACTTCAAGTCAGAAGTTTTTTTTTTTTTTTTTTTAACCATAAAACCAAACCTTTAAAAAAAAGTCCACAGAAATGAATCATGGCTCAAAAAATTTGACAAAGCTGCCAGGCTTACTGGAATTCGCAAATTCGGATAACTGAATAATGCACCCTGTAGTGCAAATCCCATTCCTTCATGTTCCCATAATCTGAAATAATAATGCTCTGTTTCTGTGACATTTCATGAACACAAGGGTGAAGTGAAAAATCTCTCCATGTCAAACACTTACTAGATCTAAACATCACTGAATTATTGGGGACAATTCTAGAGAGCAGATGAATGAGAGAGTTTCACAGGAGGCATTTGTCTTGGAAACGAACCAGTTCTAACAAACCTGTTACTTATAAGGTGTATAACATTAAAGCATTGTAAACCCTTTCTGTTATCCTGTCCACTGTGCTCTGACCCATAAACCAAACTCTTAGCAGATGACTCATGTCAGTGTGCAATTTTATTATTTTTTTTCAACACAGGATGAAGTTTTTGGTGCGAAGGAAAGTTTTAGTTGGTGCAACAAGGTAAAACATCCCCTAATCACCATCACCGTTTCTCTGAAATGAAGGCTATATCAGACATTGCCCAGAAATCATGTTTCCCAAGAAGTTCACAGCTTACATTTGCACTCACACACATACACAGACACATACTGAGCAATGAAATGCACACATTCATGAACACAAAAAAAAAAAGCAGCTTAGATTTCACACCATCTCTGTGTGAAACTCTGTCACCAACTGTTAAACTGATCTTAAACTTTTTCTCTTGCTGGAAAAACGTGTGTACTTTTACAGTAACAGATTACAGTTTCGTTTTCTGTGCTTTTACACACACACATGTGTTTACATTTATTTTTGTCTGAATTATTCTGGTACTTGATATCATCAATCTCACAAAAAATCCCCTTTATATACTAGACACTAAACATTAATAACACACCTCCAGATTTTGCACATGGTTTGGATGATTTTTCTTATGTACGGTCCTGTTTTTTCCCCTAGACAGTTGATTAATTACAGTTGTTATGAAAAATGTAACGAGCATTTGGAAACCTGAACTAACGACAACATTTTACACATTTGCCTAGGTGTGGCAAACTAGATGAAAATATTACTGGAAATTGTGATGATATACAGAAACTAACTGGCAACTATTGTATATGGTGTTACCAGAATATGATTGTTTTGAATCTTACTAAGATTACTGTCGTGTAAGTGTATGATTGTGCGTACAGTTCTCACAGATGCAGTGGGCTCCGAACCACCTCTGTCGTTTTTACACCTTTATTCACAAGAAATTTCCTTCCTGACTTGAACTCCTCTCATACATGTGTCCAGCAAATAAATAAGAGAAAACGGGCGGGGAAGGTTGATAATAGGTGAATGGACACGGACCAAGCAGGCACCAACGTCTCTGTGATTATATTTCCAACATCTGCCGTACAGTCACCAAATTTCAATTAAACTTTTACTTTCCGTCGATCTACACTTCTCAATAAAACAGGTGTATCTTAATCCACCGAAATTCATAATTCACATATCACAGATGGTTTATATTGAAGACTGCTGTACTCTTGTTGCATACATCATTGTTTGATTTGTGCATTATGTAAACTTCAATTCAATTCAATTCGATTTGATTTGTGCAGCGCTTTTAACAATTGACATCGTCGCAAAGCAGCTTTACACAAAAATCAAAAGAATTATGGAAGTTTGTATGAAATGATAAGATTGTCCCTGATGAGCAAGCCGAAGACGCTGGCGACAGTGGCGAGGAAAAACTCCCAGTAGGAAGAAACCTTGAGAGGAACCAGACTCAACAGGGAACCTATCCTCATTTGGGTGATAACGGATAAGATTGATCTGCATCATACTGTGAGAGATGTGTTTAAGGTAATATGGATTCCAGTTCATTATTGGAAGCTCAGGTAGACTGTAGGAAACTCCAGTCCTGAACTATCGAGCAACTGCAGTCATGACTTCTCAGAGAACAGCGGTCAGCATCAGCCGAGGCCAGGACCATCTCCAGGACCATGGAAAAGTTGAACTATCCCAAGTCACTACACGCAGACCACATGGGGCATCCATGCAACGAGATTTCCAGCCAGAAGAGGGACACCAGGATGAGTCAGAACAGGTCCAGAGAACAGAGGTGATCAGTGAGAGGTGACAAACCTGAGTGATCAATGAGAATGGGGAAGACAGCATCTAAACATACCAGTTCACTATAATACTCTACGTCCATGAGTCTCCCAGATCTTCTCCTTTACCTAAGGAAAATCTATTTACAAAAATGCTTGGCTAAATAAATAGGTTTTTAGCCTAGACTTAAACACTGAGACTGTGTCTGAGTCCCGAACATTCATTGGAAGACTATTCCATAACTTTGGGGCTTTATAAGAAAAAAAATATTTCTGAGGTATCCTGGTAATATTATCTACATGAGCTTCAAATGAATGGCTGGAATCTATAATAACACCGAGGTCTTTTCACTTGATGAAACAGAAAAGCCATTTAAAGTTGCAGTGTGATGAAAAAGCATGCTTCTAGCTGCTTGTGGTCCTATGACTAGAACTTCTGTCTCATCAGGATTTAGCAGAAGGAAATTAATTAACATCCAATCTCTTATGTCCTGCGCACATTGGTCAACTTTAGTAAGCTGGGTTTTCCCATCTGGTGTTGCTGAGACGTATAACTGTGTGTCATCAGCATAAGAATGAGAACTAATACCATGCCTACGAATTCTGTTGCCCAGAGGAGGCAGTGGGTCTAAACCATTACACTACTGTGAAATCACTAGTAAATCATTAATAATTCTCACTGTCGATTGAGAGTCAATTATTAGTTCTTCACTGTTAGGTCTGATTGAAACAAGGGCAGTAGAAATATTTCCTGTTGCCTCATCACTGCATGTGTGTGTGTGTGTGTGTGTGTGTGTGTGTGTGGAGTTTGCATGTTCTCCCCGTGCTTGGTGGGTTTCCTCCGGGTACTCCGGTTTCCTCCCACAGTCCAAAGACATGCAGATTTGGCTAACTGGGGTTGCCCATATTGTGTGAATGAGTGTGTGAGTGTGTGGTGTGTGCATGTGTGGAGTACAATGCATTGGCACCCTGTTTAGGGTGTACCCTGTCTTGTGCCTGAAATTTCCTGGGATATGCTCCAGGCTCCCTCCGACCCTGTACAGGATAAGCAGTATAGAAGATGAATGAATGAATGACTAATCTTGGTGGCTTAGTGGTTAACACTGCTGCCTCACACCTTCAGGGTTGCAGGTTCGAATGCAGCCTCCTTTCTGTATCCATGGAGTCTGCATGTTCTTCCTGTGTTAGCGGGTTTTCCTCATGATACTCTGGCCTCCCCCTGCAGTCCAAATACACGCTGTGTACAACGATAGGCATTTCCAAGCTGCTATAATAATTAAATAGATCTTTATTTACAGAAATGTGGGAATTGCATCTATGTAACTGAAGCTCTTGACCTGTATCTTTATGATCTCATGCACAGTGCTGATGCCACATGTTGTATATAGCAGGTGTACTGGTGTTCCTCAAAAAGTGGATTGAAAATTACATACTTTAAACCTCATATATTTTTGCTGTCTGTATCAATATCTTTCATATTTAGAATATACAATGCCCTCCATAATTATTGGCACCCCTGGTTAAGATGTGTTAAAAGCCTTAAAATAAATTCAGTTTTTATTGCAGAAGCATATTGTCACACTATCCATTCTTCAACATGGGAAAGACAAAGGAACACACCATTCAGGTAAGGCAGATGTGTGTCGATCTTCACAAGTCAGGCAGTGGGTTCAAGAAAATAGCCACCTGCCCATATCTACTGTGAGAGGAATCATTAAGAAGTTTTAAAAAACTGGAACAGTAGTAAACAAGCCTGGACGAGGACGCAAGTTTATTTTGCCTCCACGCGCAGTGAGGAGGATGGTAAGAGAAATAAAAAAAATCTCCAAAGCTCACTGTTAAAGAACTGCAACAAATGATGGCATCTTATGGTCACAAAGTCTCCAAAACAACCATCAGACGCTATCTACATGCCAACAAGCTCTTTGGTAGGCATGCAAGGAAAAAACCTTTTCTCAGTCACAATCATAAACGCAAACGTTTGGAGTTTGCCAAGCGGCACTGGGGCTTCAACTGGGGCTGTTTCTCTACCAGAGGCCCTGGGAAACTTGTTAGGGTGCATGGCATCATAAATGCTTTGAAATACCCAGACATTTTAATGCAAAATCTGGTGGCCTCTGCCCGAAAGCTGAAGATGAGTCGTCACTGGGTCTTTCAGCAAGATAATGACCCAAAACATGTGGCCAAATCTACACAGAAATGGTTCACCACACACAGAATCAACACAGAATCTCAGTCCTCAGACCTCAACCCCATTGAAAATCTGTGGAGTGAGCTGAAGAGGAGAGTGCAGAGGAGAGGAGTCAGGTCGATGGAGGATTTAGAGACATTGTGCAAAGAGGAATGGTCGAAGATCCCTCTTTCTGTGTTCTCTAATCTTGTGAAACATTATAGGAGAAGATTAGGTGCTGCTTTGTTGGCAAAAGGGGGTTGTACAAAGTATTAAACATCAGGGGTGCTAATAATTGTGGCACCCATGATTTGATGTAAAAGTATTATTTCTTAATGTGGGATTTTTTTCCCACTGAATAAATGCACTTGAATTAAAGGTTGGAATTTCCTCTTTTTTTTCCATTGTGGTCCTACGTTATTTAGAACAAAACAGATTTTTTTTAGAAGCTAAAGAACACATTTTAACCATGGGTGCCAATAATTATGGAAGACACTGTATATAATATTGTGTCATGTAAGTTAATTCTATTTTATTTTTCTCTGCTCTATTCTTTTTGATTTCATGACTGAAAACCTCAAATCCACCTTTTTATCCAGAAAGATATAATCTACACAAACATCTTGTAGACGTCAGTCTTTAGCTTTTTAAGTTTTTAGTCATGGTTATTTTTTCACGCTTATAGTACTTGAGGGACTTATTACACAGGATGGAGGGAGAGTCCCAATACCTGAATACAATGTTTGATATGCACCTATAACATACTGAGACCTGACTCTGTGGTTTGGAAGTGTGTAATGGTGTCAAACTCTGAAGGTAAACATGTCAGGAAAATATTGTAACTAGGTAATAAGGTGCATTCAAAGCTCCAGAAATACTGTTTCAGTTTCACACTAGAATTTTGGTGTGTGTGTGTGTGTGTGTGTGTGTGTGTGTGTGTGTGTGTGTGTGTGTGTGTGTGTGTATTTTGGCTTTACATTTAGTTTCTCTGGGAGTGTGTTCTTTGGATTTTAAATGACAGAAATTTGGGGATTACTCAATATTTTTATGTAAAATGGTATTTTGATTAGATTCTGTTTTGACAAAGTGATTCATTTAAAACTTATCTGAATCTTATCATCTAGAGTAGGGGTGTCCAAATCCAGCCAGTGTCCAACACAGTTTGGTGCTTCTTCTTCTCAAACACAGCTGATTTAACTAATCTGTTAATTACTAGGTTCAGTGGGTGTGTTTAGGTGTTGGTGAATTACAAACTGTGCTGGTCACTGGCCCTCCAGGACTAGATTTGGACACCCCTGATCTAGAGGAACTAAGTCACTTGTACTTACACTTTATGTTCTTTTTTTTTTTTTTTTACTTATAATTTATTTGGGAATCTTCTAAATATAAGAAATTTTCATCTTAATTTTTTAAAAGAATGATTTTGATAATTTTTCAAATTCATATTCTCACTCACTCACTCAGTCACTCAGTGGTGGGGGGGATGGAGGGGGGGGGCGGCTGGGGTGTAGCCTATCCTAGGTGACTTAGGGCAAAACGCGGGGTACACCCTGGACCAATCCATCACCAGGCCAAATTCATATTCTTATCACTTAATTGGAATAGTCTATTATTTTATTTAGTTTAGTTTTTGTCTGAGTGTATTTTTGGGTTTAGATCAATTCAATTCAATTCAATTCAATTTTATTTGTATAGCGCTTTTAAAAACTGTAATTGTCGCAAAGCAGCTTTAGACAATCAAAAGACCAAGATGCAGGAATTTGGCGTTTACTCAAGAGTTCCCTAATCTATCATAATCTAAATGCTTCCCCTTTGTAGTTAATCTGTTTTTTGTTTTTTTTATTAGATTGTGGGTTTTTCCTGTTTTTACATTGTGTTGATTCATTTAAACACCACATGCTTTCTTATAGTTTAGAGGAACTGATGAAGTTACTTGCATTAGTGGCAAAAAATTCTGTCCGAAAAATGCAGGTGAACCAATAACTAGATGGCACTTAAAGGCACTTAAAATCTCTTACACCATTAATGACTATTTTGCTAATATTACTAATTAAAAAAGTAAAAGAAAAAAATTAATATGATATAAAACAATGTGTGGTGTGGTATGATGCAACCAGACGTTATGTAGTGTGATTACCTCTAAGTTGATTATTTTACAATGAAAGTCTTTTATTTCTTTTATATCAATTACTGATTTATTCTTAGGTCATTTCTTTTTAGAATGACATAGGTTTGATCTATTCATACTATTTATACTTAATAGTTAATAGTTACATTTAAACAGAACCTAGAGTTGGTACCAATCCATTTCAGAGCACACACATGCACGTACTGTACACACCCTTTCACATGCTATAAGCAATTTGACAACATCAGTTAGCCCACTCTACATGCACCTGGCAAAAATCCACCAATGATCCGCTCTGATCTTATTTGATATTCATTAGTTTGTAGATTTAAATGGTGACTATTTTGCGTGTTCTAAAGTGGAGTTTGGTTTTCCACAGGGTTCAGTTTTAGGCCCATTGCTAGTTTCTCTTTAAATGCTTCCTCTGGTTTACATAATTCGGTATTAGTTTCCACTGTTAAGCTGATGACACAGAGTTATACATCTCAACAAAGCCAGATGAGAGACACCGGCTTAATAAAGTTGAGGAATGTGTGAAGGACATTAGACCCTGAATTCTAATCAAATTCTGTCTGCTTAATCCTGACAAGACAGAAGTACTGACATTTGGGCCACATGAAGATAAAAGAAAAAAAAAAAAAAGAAGCTTTCTGGTCACACAGTAACAATGGATGGCCTTCCTGTTTCATCATGTACAACAGAAAAATATATTGGTGTGATTATATATTCCAGTCTTTCAGTTGAAACTAATGTATATAATATTTCTAAAATAGCATTCTTTATCCTAGAATGAAGATTATCTCAGAAAAATTGGCAAGATAAAATTTATATTCTCACTAACGGATGCTGAAATTTTTTTTCATGCTTTTGTCACTTCTAGTTTGGATTATTGTAACACCTTATTGCCTGGATGTTCAACTGGGAGCATAAACAAGCTTCAGTTAGTTCAGAATGTGGCAGCAAGAGTCAAAGTTATAAACACATCACCCCTATCTTATCCATACTGCAGTGGCTCCAAGTAAAATTTAGCATTGATTTAAAAATACTGTTATTGACCTATAAAGCACTAAATGTGAGTGAACTGTTAGCGTATTATGATCCACCACTTCTACTTTGATGAAAGGATGAGAGCTGCTTGTCAGTAGCTCGTATTATGGAAACTACATTGCAGTGCAGAGCTTTTTCTTACAAAACTGCAACGTTATGGAATAGTCTTCCAATTAATGTTACGGACTCAGACACAGTCTCAGTGTTAAAGTCTAGGCTAAAACCTATTTATTTTGTCAACATTTTGTTCATAAATTTGTCTTAGGTGAAGGTGCAGATCTGGGGGACTCATGGATGTAGAGTTCTATGATCCATGAACTGATCATAAAATGACCTGATATGTTTAGATGCTGTCTTCATCACTCTCATTTATCATTCAGATTTGTTGACATTGAAATAACTGATTGCTTTACATATCAGGGAGCTTCTGTTTCTTGTTTATTTCTGGCTTTCCCTTTTAGTTATGCTGTCAAAGTTAGTCATGCCGGAGTCCCTACTTGTACTCTGAACTAAATATACATTCACCTTCTACATGTGATTGTGACATACCTCTCATAACTCCTCTCTCCTCTCCTCTCCCTGTCGAGTTACACATGCTGCTCCTTGGCTGCCAGTAACCCAGATCCCCTCTGCCCTCCGGACTCATCCTGCTGGCCCACTTCTGGTTGGAAATCTTGTTGATTGAAGGCTTAGTGTAGTCTTCTTGGGATGTGCGTGGTGACTCTGGATGGTTCCACGGATGGTTTCCAGGGCTGAAATTCCTACAAGCAGTTTTGTACCTGAGCTTCCAATAATGAAAGTGTACTCCATAGTAATCTCCTGCTGTTGAGCAGCATGTGTTATACTAAACTCCTGGTCATCCTAACACACAGTATGACTCCAGATACATCCCTGGAATCCGTTTTCACCCAAATAAGGATTGGTTCCTGCCAGTGCTAGCTTGAGAAAGTCATACACTTCCTAGCAGGACAGGATGTCTAGGTCTACACATGCTTACACACACAGTCTTACAAATATATATATTATGATGTTATAGAATGATGTAATTTCCTTTTTTCCATACCCTATATTCCACAGTCACGCATCAGTCATTATACATCACTGGTCTGGCTCCTTTCAAGGTTTCTTCCTATTCTTCTTGCGACAGTTGCCCTCAGCTTGCTCATGAGCGACAATCTGATTATTTTGATTTATACATATTTTCTTGTACACAGTAAATTCAGATTTCATGTGTCTAGGCTGCTTTTTTCTGAGCTCCGGCAGACTGACCAATTTTCCAACCTAATCCAGATTGACGTTCTAACTTTTTGTCTTCTTACAAAGAGCGAACATATAACAGATAAATATTTATAAATATTTATAATATATTCACTCGAAACTCGTGTTATATCGCTAAGTTTTAATAGTTTTGCCACGCACCCGCGTCTAGCCGGGCTATCCCATTAGCATCGCTAGCCCGTTAGCTCGGCTATCACAAGTTTGCCTACGCGTTTTCCACACCAATTATCTCTGTTTTTTGACACCATGTCGGTTGTGTGTCTGCCTCTGAGTGCAGGTGAGGACACACTGGAGCTTCACTCGGCGGATTTGGAGATGGAGGCCTTGGAGAAGCAGATCCGCGACCTGCAGGTGAAACTGGCCCAGCTACGACAGCGGAAAGCCGCGCTGGAATCGTCACGGACCGACGCTCACTTGTCCCAGGTAAGTTCTCAGCATGACACACATCCTTCCACAACCTCTACTCCGCGTGTTTCTCTGTCCAGGTTCAACGCACCACGGACGCAGCCCGCCCAGGTTTCCTTCACCCCGGCGCCGGGATACCACGAAGCCTGGATACAGCAGCAGCGGAAGACGCGCGCTAGGCCCCGGGCGAGGACCTCTCCCCCTCCGCCGCCGCCCGTCTTCGAGATCCCGACCCGAAACCGCTTCGCTCCTCTACGCGAGACGGTACACGACGCGCTGGTCATCGGAGACTCCATCGTCCGGCACGTCCGTGCTACCATGG